>OMLM01002643.1:40781-54334 GCA_900302695.1 Helostoma temminkii
CATTTTTCATTTAGCTTTTTTTGAAATGCATTTTTTTAATAGATTTATAATAGATTCACATTTAATTAAAAGCAGGCTTTTATGTTGCCTGAAGCAAATGAGGAATTATAGTGATTGACGTGAGACTGGGATTTGGAATAAACTTGTACAAAACACCAGGGGAATAATTTACTGTAGAACTATTTATGTCAAGTAATGTCAGGTCTACCATATTTATTATTCAGATAGATTTGTCTGTCTGGATTGTTCTCATCCAGTAGAGGTCACTATAGCCTCAGTGAACCAAGTGAAGTGTGCACGGCTGATTTTGTTAGCACATTTAATTTTACTGAATGGTCAGGCAGTGTGCATCAGAGAGCTTCCCAAAGCTCCCCAAACGGTCAAAACTCATTTCCTTTTCAATTTTTTTAGTCCACATTGCTGCAGTATGGGATTCTGTCACTGCTTCTGTGAATATAATGGCAACAATGTAGCTGCAAGTCTAGAGATCCTGTATTTTCTCATTTTATGCATTATCCCTCTCCCGGTTAGTAATATTGATCATCCCTTGCTGATTCGTCCCATCTTCAACATCACCCCCTTGTCCCTTTAAGAGAACTGTCAGTAGAAAACTAACATTTTCTCTCAGCTCATTACATTAGTTGGCTTGTCATTCCATATAGATCTAATAAGCCGTGACTAAAACTTAGCAGACAATGAAATGAGTTGGCTGCAGCTTTACCTACAAGTTGAGCTGTCCTTTAAAACAGCTGTGTCACAGCTCCTGGCCTACTCCAATGTCAGTTATTTTTGGCCTACTTGCAAACCACAGCACCTTTTTCAGTGGTGAACTGATGCAGAAATTGGCAGAAATCAGGACAATCGTGCCCTCGTGAAAAATGTGGAGTCGCAGGCCCTTCAGGGCAGCAGCTGTTAGTTGGGGGACATGGGGCCGTTTACTTGTGAGCCACTGAGCATTTCAAGGACGCAAGTGTGCAGGGTGAGCTTGGATCATAGGTTAATGGTCAACTCTGACTCAGTGTGTCACTGTTAAAGTATATTGCTGCATTTTTCTGCGTTGTTCTTGGGTCATTACCCCGACTGACGGGGAGGTGTTTGCTGATCACCATTTATGCTGGTATACACTAACTATAAATAATGAGGAGAGATGTAGCTAAGCCCAGATGTCTTTGGCCAAGTGCAGACTGGGTATAAAAGTGAATGCTGGGTATAAATTGAGAAGGATGCCTTCTTCCCACAGTCAGCTTTCTTCTTATGTGCTCCATTGTTTCATAGAGTATGTCCGATGATGTTGAGGTCACAGCCCCTGCGAACTGAATGCTGTCTATGAGCATCTCTTTCAATTTACTTTACTGCGGGGCTCAAACGTACCATGGTACAGTTTTATTCTCTGTGACCCACGAAGCAAGGTAAAAAACTAAATAAATAAATAAAATACAGCCGATATGCCTGTATTATAAGAAGCTAGAATTCCTTCTCTCTACAGAAGAGCTTGTAATTTAAAATGAAGTTCCCTGGTCATAGAGAACATTCTGCATATTCCCACTTTAGATATAATAAAATGCCTTGAAACCCCTTTAAATGATTTTGGAAAACCATGACCTAGCAGGTCCTTTTCACAGAATCAACTTCAAATTAGCATGTGCACGCTATTAAAAAAAAGAAAAAACCTTCCCACAGAGAATTCTTCTTAATGCTTTAATGCTAACAATGTCCTTAATTTCCTCTGCAGCCAAAGAAGCTATCCATATATCTTATGAAGTATAACTTTAATGTTCAGCCACATTGCTATACAATTTTTTTTCCCACTAAAATGGTACCTCTGCATATAAATTGCAGCACAGAGAGACATTTGAAATGCAGTACATTATATTGTTGTGCAGTGTGATCAATGACAATCCTTTTTTTTGAAATACATATTTTAAGATCAATCCCAAGTCACTTACTGCAACAAGAAACCTCTGCACACACAAAAATTTAAAAGTGATATATCCATTGTATCTACCAGACGGATCATCGTGGTGCATTGATGTGAGATGATGGATTGATTGTCTTCTGCTTCAGACATGTGCTGTCACTCTATGATAGAAAGTCACCAACTCGAGCACCATGTGGCTGCAAAGGATTGTATAGTACATGATGCACCATCTGAAGGAGAGGTGCGTGTTTTCTGTGATGGAAAGTATTAAGTGAATTTTGCAGAAACAAGCATTTTCTGTGGGAAATTTAATCAGGTCCCTATTTTTATAGACGAAATTAATAAACAGCCCAAATAAAAGATATGAGAAGATACCTTCTGGTAATATGTTCACAAAATCAAAACACTATATATACTTCTATTTTATTCACAAGTATCACATGGTTTGAATATATATATATATTGTCGCTTTTATGAACATACCGAAATACATTTTTGTGCAACATCCAATACATGAAAGAAAACAAATGCTACAAGACAAACTTTTTCCAGACAAAGAGCTTTTTTTTTTTATTGTCAAGGCTATTTACAAGTAATGTGCTTTGTATGTGTATGTAAAGAGCCCAAAGTGAAAATGATTTTCCATTTCACTGAGATGACACACTGAACAAAGCTGCTTTATTTCTTTTTGACTGTTGAGTTTCAAAATTGAATGGTGACGTACCAGATTCCAAAGGCGATTGTAGATGTTTGCATGTCTTAAAAAAAGTCTAAACAGTGTTTTTTTTCAAATGTACTAGTGTCTAGTGCAGCACCCCCCAAAAAAACCCTGCTTAATAAGATAAATGTAAGACAAAGTGCGGCACTGTCCTCCTAACACTGTTTAAACGTAAGGGAACTCCTGACAGAGACGATAGCAGATTTAGTCCAGCTGTTTGTCTTTTCCAGCATTTAACTGCCTCAGCTGTTATATACAGTCCAGCTTTGCTTTTTCAAGTCCACATATCCCTGAGATACAAGTAAAATCTAAAAGTGCAAGTCCATCACACAACTCTCAATCACAGTCATTCATGGTGGTACAGCACAGCGAAAGGCAGATCCTCTTTCCACAGGGGTGAAAAGTTATATTTGACCCTAAGTTTTCCTGATTTCTCTGACAAGTCTTCATGGATGCAATGAACACAACATATTACCCAAAAGAGGGCACCTTGATGGCTGGCATTGAAATAAGGTCTGCATAAGCAATCTGTTTCCTACTGGCTCCACATCTGGACACTTGGGATTTCATAACCCTGAGTTTGTAATTTCATAAATATAGAAGTGTGTCCTAGAAACAAGACTGTAACCTGGGTGGGGGTTACTGGGGATAGATTGGAAGGCAGGGTGTCTCAGTGGACTGAGACTTTCATATATTTTGTCTACTCTCTGTCATGGGTGTCTGTGTAACAAAATCTTAGCAAGACAGCAGAATGATTGACAGTTGTGCTTGCTTTTCAGAACATTTGCCGAAACTGCAGCCCAGGCCTTATTCAGCAGCCAGGTAAGGTGACAGCAAACTAAGAATGTAGCATACATTCTGTACTGCATCAAATTGTGTATAGCTTTGTTGTGACTGCCAAATAGAAATTGGTATAAAGGACAGATAATACAGTATTTTTGTCCATAAATGTTCATATAATTTAACTGAGTTGTTTTTTAAGAAGTTGAATAGGCCAGAGAATAATAAGATGATGCTGAAATTGCTTTTCTCCTAGTCCTAGTGTTATGCGTATGTTTTGGTTTAGTAACCCTGTTGGAAATCTGTTGATGATATTTTATTCCTACATGTATCTTGATTATATTGCTATATACTCCAGTTTTTTTATTAGGTGCTACTAGAGAAGACGTTTGGAGTACACAGGATAAAGTGTATATTGATCCTGCACTATTGTCAGCTAGAAAATACATTGCCGTCCACTGGAGAGCTGCTTGCCAACTCCCTCACGGTAGTGGACTGAGCATTCAAAGTATCTGACATTTGAGAGAGTTTATTATAACATCAAAAGAGCTCCAGGGATTTTATTAAACTGGGCAATTTCATATCTGAAAAGTACATGATGAATTCAAAAGCCTATATATCCTGAAATATCTAAATTAATGGTAAATAGGCTTCGCTATAGCTCAGCTCAGCTTACTTAAATGAATATATTTATTTATCCTGTGGACACACTTTACACATGCAAATGTATATAGTAAATGTGATGGGATAATATTGAGTTATTTATTTCTTAAATTGATTCCCTAGGGGGAAATTCAGGGGTTGCAACAGGAGACCAGAACAGATGGAATGTAAAAATATTAGAATAGAATAATAAGTGTGAGAGTGTGATTGCAGGAGGGACAAAAATCCTACGGTAGCACACTGCTTGGTGGGTGGAGCAGCCTGTCAGTGAAGGTTCTGCTTAGGTCGCTCAGCGGGTCCTTAAGGGGGTGAGAGATGTTCTTCATAGCGGCCAGAAGTTTGGCCCTCTTGCTTCTTTTATCCACCTCTTCATCCCACAACAGAGCTATCCTTTGTGTTTTTTCAGTTTCTTTCTGTCTGCTGTTATGTGATATTAATGTCCCAGTAGACCACTGGAGAGAAAGTGGCTGAGTCATAAAATCATTTCAGGAGTGTCCAACACACTCCAAAGGATTCTTCTCAGCAGCTACAGTCAACTCGACTCTGTCCTTTTTACACAGGGCAGTGAGAGTGTCTGTCCAGTCCAATCTGTTACTTCACCAGCATCTTATACCAAATTGTAATAAGCACAAGGTCATCTATCTCTGCACTGAATAACAAATTCAAGTAAGCACAGTTTAAGATTAGCCTATGTTCTGACACTGAGACATTCAACAACCTCAACTACTGGATAGTTTATGATCAGATGTTTAAATGACCCTTATAATGGATCTCTATTTTGTTTTTTAAATGAGATGGCCCATCTGCCAAAGAATCTTGCATAACGCTGGCCATGTTATAAAATCAAACCATGTTATGAGGGAATGGCATAATCTCATTAAACAAAATAAAAATCATTTAGGCCCTCTGGATCATAGGTGGGCTACTACTGGGTGAAACATTACAGTCAAATTCAACCAGATTTACAATTTGTTCACATCTTATTGCAACTGTGGTAATCTTCCAGGATTTTCACTGGAAGTTTTCTGGAGTATATGAGGTGAGCAGTTCCCAGGATTAACATATCTGAATCATAAATGCTATCTTCGGGTGTCCCACGATGATTCTTTTGTTATGAAGGCTCTCCGCGCCCACAGCAGTGCTGTTGTTCCATCACTCTGGTTCTTGTGTTAAAATCAGGAGTCTGTGTTGAGAATATGTGGGCCTGTGCTCTCTGATGATCCTCTCATGTTGCCATCCAGCAAGATGAAAGCAATGCCTCTTATGCCAATTAGGAGAAAACATGGCTGCAAAGAGAACTCTGTCTGGCCACCTGTGAATTAGCACTTGTTTCCCCTGTTTTGCTGCAGGGATCCATTCTGCTTTCTGTTACACATTTGGGTGCATCTCATGGTCAGCGGCACTTTTTACCGAGGACACAGGGAAACCTTTCCAATTAATTGTAGATAAAAAAAACTCTTGTCTTAAAATGATCTTTTTTCAGGATTCTGGCAGGAACCTTTAAGTGAAACTTTCTCTCAATGTTAGTTAAAGCCAGCACATTGTTTCTTCTGGTCATTATAGGGTAGTTCTGAGAGGTCACTGGTGGGGTTGCTCCTGTACAGTATATCTTCCCATTAGTATTTTATGCATACTATGTTCTTTAGTACTAAAGCAAAGCATCTGGCCTTTTTAAAGTTGTTGTTAACATAGTTTTTGTTCGCAACTGTGGTCAGGTGCAGCCTGTTTAATTTTCCTTCAGATGTGTCTGCAACCTGATGGGATTCCACCTGTGGCAAGCAGAAAACACCAGTACTCTTAAAAATAACTGACTCTCTAACTTTGGTTAGCGAGGCAACCAAGAACCCAGCAGTTACTATTAACTGGGTTTCAGAAGTACTCTGCAGAGGTAGGAGTACTGTAACTACTGGAAGTACAACCATCTCAGCAGCTCCCTATCAGTCAGTCCTTCGAAGGACTGGTGTGACAGAAGCCTCTTTGATAAAACATTATATGACTCCTGCTTAAAGACAAACAGCATTTAAAGGCTTCTTACAACATGAGTAAAAAAAAATGTCTGGTCGGATGAGACAAAAAGTGAACTCTTTTAGCAATACGGTATGGCAGATTGGCACCTGGGTAACAACAGATCTACATGGTGGAGGCAGCATCATGCCACGGAGGTGCTTCTAATTGCTGAGGGCATTTATATCTTTCCAAAGTTTGTTCAAAACTAATCAATTGGGATGAGTGTGTAAATATGAATGGACTATAAATATCGTGTAGTCTTTATTTTAGCTTGGCCTATTTTAAATAGGCAGATTGCTCTTGAGTTTTGCTTTGCTTACCTCCTCATTGATTTGCTCTTCTTGTTAAGCTAGTGCCCATTAGCTTCATGTGGAACTGCAACATCTAATGCATTGTCGTTACTTCATCGCACCTCTCATTAGGCCCTCACTTAGCTGCATGTGCATGTGCATGTTTGTGTACAGACGAAGGGAATGGATAGTAGAGATGGTGGCTGTAGTTTATCAGATGGTGCAGAGACATTAGAGGCCTGCATTATTGATGCTGTGGTCAATAGAGGTCTCCAGTGGCCCACAGTAACGTGAGAGTAAGGGATGAGAGAGCAGGGGAGTGCTTCAGCTGGCAGTGAAGACTGGTACAAAGGCGATGGCGAGGCAGTTTTATTGCAGCAAGACAGACTTTTTTTTGTCACTACCTGTGGTACTTTGGGAGGACTGAGAATGTTGAAATGTATAATCATATTTTTTTAAAAGAAAAAAGCAAGCAATTGGATAAACACTTACATTTGTGGCTAAAAGATTGTAGCTAAAAGTTATGGATTAATAGCTAAGAATAATGATTATATGTTGGGTAGATTAATATTTAACTGGAAGTAACTTAAAAATGGTTGACATGTTTAGATTATGAATGCAAGCTTGATATATTTTATTTCATTTTCTAAGTAGTTGTTTAACTGGAATTCTTCTAAATGTGATCTTGTATGAATTGTTTGTTGGAGCTTTACTGTCTGTTCTAGAGAATTTATCCTCCCTGTTGTACCTTTCTATACCCATCTGTTCTCTCTCTGCTTCTCTGTATTTTATTATTTTTCACTTCATCTCTGTATATCTCCCTGCTTGTCACTGTCTGTCTGTCTGCCTTGCACACATACTCACATACTGTTGTTTCCCTTTATCTCTGTCTTTCTCCATCTCAAATTCCCTGGGCTCATCTCTGTAGCTCACGTCTTATGCACCCAGGAAAACTACATTTTGTCTTCAACGTGGTGGAGTTAGCAGCATGCTCTGGGCGGCCTATGGGGAGGCGAGGCTTGTGTACCGGTTGGCTGTTTGACCTCATCAATCCTGGCCTGGTTTTCCCTGGGAAGGCTGAAGCCCGTGAGAGCCCAGCTCCGCCAAAGGTAATGAGTACAGTGGAATACAGAGTTCTGAAACTAGACAGTGCAAATTTGTGGGCTCTTGGTCATGCCTGAAACATACAAGTGTTCACATTTATGAGTACAAGCATTCACAGTTGCTGTAATGGATATAACCCTCGCTTAAAAAAAAATATGTGTACTTCTGCAGGCTATGCTTTTTGCCTTAGTTTTGATTTTTCTAATAAAATACCAAGAGAGACAGAGAGAGACTGCCCATTCCCTTCAAATATTACAGTTCAAGAGGTTCTTGAGTAAAAGAGAAGGCAGAATATCAGAAAATTGTGTAGTGTGTGGCATTAGGGATTCAATCTGCTTCTAGTACATGCTTTGGACTGCTTGGGATTTTAATGCGAGACACTAAATCTCTGGGCCAGTTTTGTGTGTGTTTGTGTGTGTGTGTTTGTGTGGTTAATTAAAAAATTCATTTAAATAGAACCAAGTAAATCCTCGGTGCCACAGACTCTATGGATTTCAGTTGAGGTTCATGAGTTTTCCCATTAGTATGTCTTAGAATATTAAGTAGATCAATTAATAGATTTTTAGGCCCACAGTGGCCTCTCAGCATTGTTGTAATCAATCTCATTGTTTTCAGTGCTCTCTAATGGCCTCTTTGCCCTAGATCTTTGTGAGTTTGAGACCCAGCTGCTCCTTTCGGCCTCCCTCTGACCCATCAGTGCCCTTCATAATGGTTGGACCAGGCACAGGAGTTGCTCCCTTCATTGGTTTTCTCCAGCAAAGGTATATATTTATGTTTGTACCGTTATGCACAAAAATATGGCATTAACCGTTAAGGAATTATAGACATGTTAAGCAGAGTACCTCCATATTCAGGGGCTAAATTGTATTTGGACAATGGCCTAACAAAAAGTTAATTGACAAGGTGTGGTCCATTTCCTCATTACTTCAAGACAAATGAAGAAGATAAAAGGTCTGGAGTTGATATCAGCTGTTTGACTGAAGCTACCAATATGAAGTCCAAGGAGTTTTCATTGCAAGTGAAGGAGGCGACAAAACAACATAAAACTATAAGAGAGAGCAAAAACCTGTGTCCAGATCAACAGTTTGGTTTATCCTTAAAAAGAAGGAAAGCACTGGTGAGCTCAACAACATCAAAAGGTGTGAAAGACCATGGAGGACAACTATTGTGTATGATTGTATAGTCATTTCCATGTTGAAGAAAAAACCCTTTGCAACATCAACAGAAGTCAACAATACTTTTGAGAAAGTAGGTTTATCATTGTCAAAATCTATACAGTCAGTGGAAATACAGAGGGTTTATGACAAGGGGCAAACAACTGGTAACATTTAAGAACAGGAAAATCAGATTAGACTCACAACAAAACAAAACAAAACAAAAACATAAAAAACTCCCATGTTTGGGAGTAAGACTTTTTAGACCAGTGACACCAAGAGTAACTTGTGACAGAATGATGAGAAGAGTATATAAGAAAAAATATGGCAATGGAAAGAAGCTCACGATCGAAAGCATACCACATCATGTGTCAAACACTGTGGAGGCACTGTTATGGCATGAGCATGTACGGCTGCCAATGGAACAGGCTCACCGGTGTTTGTTGATGATGTGATGCTTTGGTGTACAGGACTATACTCTCTGCTCGCTTTCAGCCAAGTGCTACAAAACTGATAGGACGGTGCAGATGGATAATGACCCTAAACATACTATGAAAGGAACTCAAGACTTCTGAAGGCAAAGAAAATGAATGTTCTTTAATTTTACTGAAGGCAATAGACCCACAAACAAGCAGCAATTCAAGGTTGCTGCAGTAAAGCTCTGGCAAATCATCTCCGGGAATGAACTTTCATCCAACTATTAAAAATATTGGTACTATTTATAATTATGTCTCTTTGTCCATATACAGAGTCTCTAAAAATGTAGGTACTCTGCTTAAAATTGCTAAAATTCCTAAATGGTAAAATGGTGTATAAAGGCAAAATCATAAAAAGTCAGTCCCACTAACTGGACCTAACTGTATATTCACTATGTTGAATTGATGATAAGTGCACATCATCTACGCACGTTTTTGAGTAATCAGCAGACGCATTTAAATGTGACCTCGCTCGAAGCTGATAAAAGTCCACGTCCTGTCCATCTCATAAGGCATAATGAATCTGGTGGTGAAGGCTGTCATCACATCAGAGATTATTTCAAATGCTTCACTCGTCTCAACAGGAATAAATTAGGCCCTCTTCAATGCACGTGGCCATGACTTGGTGTGTACTGAACAGCAAGAGAATGGGGCATTATTGATTTGAATGTAAAAAGTCCAGTAGGTACAGCCTCATTGCTCGCGTCAGTCATTTCTGTAGTTACAGATAAGGTGGTGAGATAATATCGACTGCTAGTTGACTGTGTAGTAGATCTCTGCAGCTTGTAGAACTGCCACTGCCCAAGTGCTTGAGGAATGCTATTATTTAAGAAAAAAATGATGTAGAAAATGTGACATTTCGTTTAATTTTCTGAGCTTCTGAATTGATGGTTAAATCAAGTTTGCAAAAAGATGACCTGTCAGAAGGATTTAATGTGAGTGAAACTACTCTATCCAGGCTGATGCCTCTGTGTTGAACCAGGCTCACAACCACCATGACTTGTCAGAAGGCAGACTAAGCCTTTTTAGTCAGACTGACATGTCTAACTCTTGGGTGGCTTTGTATAAATGAGGTTGTGCCCCAGTCAACTCCAATTGTCTCTAAATCCCCTGGACGTCTCCTCTGTTATGGTGGGTGATTGCTCTGAAAGGTGACACAGCTCTCGCTGAAGTGATGGCCGTGGTGGAGTGTCTGCAGCAGATTCTGGGGTGTGAGGTGTTTGTGCCTTTGGAATGTAGGAGTGCTAAAGATGTGAAGGTTTTCTGACTGACCTGGTCACATCGCTCACGGACAGACTCCTCTGTATAATTAAGGTTGAGCCAGAGGGACAGTACCTCGGTTCAATTTGAACATACTTGAGCGTTCCTTTGATCCTCACTCCACAAACATCACTGTATAAAATGTAAGATATAAAAATACACATTTAATTGTTTTATTAATAGTCAGTCCACAAAGCACTCAGACCTTGATTGATTCTGGAAGGTTTAGTTTCATAAGATGCATACTTGAGAGGTCATTGCTGGATTTCTTTTCATTTTAAATATACTGTATATTTTTTGTTTTTTATTTGAAGAGTCTCCTATAAAGAGATTCATCATCTCTGCTGTCTCCTCAGTTCCTTCTCCCTCTCTGTGTCTCTCATCCTCTCCCCTGCGAGCTGTGTACTGTGCTGGAGGATTGCAGAAACCTGTCATGGTGAGCAGTATTGTACAGAATCCAACTTGAGATTCCAAACAAAGCCTTGGCGGCTGACTCTGCACTCTGATAGGAGATAACAATCGCCAGTTTGTCAACAGGGTGCTGTATCTGCCTGAGGCTTGAGAAAGGGTCATGTTGGCAACAAAATATCATGGGGACGCTTCGATCCTCCTACATCACCCCCTCTCGACCCTCACTGTTAATCAATGGCTGTTTTCAAAAGTACTTTGTGTGAGTTTGTAGCGCTGATAACAAGTAGAAGAGTCTTTAAAGGTCAGAGACTCACTTGGTGGTACTAGGAGATTTTAATAAGGCACCCCGGCAGTCTGGTATTGATTGCTGTAGTTTGCATGCAAGGGTTTTATGGCGAATGTGATTTTCGTTGTCTGCCTGTTTAGCTTGGAGCAGCGACAGTTAAACAAATATTATGCTTTAACTGAGAGGTTAGGCCAAATTGCCTAACCAGCTCTAATAAGGATTTTATGGATAGAAAAATAGTTTGTCCAGTTTTATACCTATTTATGTCAGCTTGGTATATTCAATATGAAGTTGTATTAAGTTTGTGTGTTCCTGTGAACAAATATTGAGCTTTTATTAGCCTGTCATTCAGATTACAATTAAACTACGTCATTTTCCTATTCAGCATTGTCATAAAAAGTTTTAGAATTCATCCATATGAAGGTAAATGGGTATAATTCTGCAGTGTGATTTCAGTGACTACACATTGAGCTGTTTTTTATTTGTCCTTGTATTTTTGTACTTGTGCCAAGCTGCAAAAAAATGGATGAAAGATATGAGATAATTGTGATGTTTACCGAGACTTCACCTCAGCTTCCCTTGCTGTTTTCCCCTCCTGCTGATCATCTGAATGGCACTAAAAGGCAACCGCCTCTGATTTTGACCCCAAATGGAGTGCTCTGTAGATGCTGCCTTCCCCCCAGAGATTGTATTGCAGGCTGTTATAGTGTGGGTATGTGATGTGATGTGATTTGTATTCAGGGAGCGGCGCCGGTGGGGTAAGAATGGAATCCAGGATTTTCATATTGGTATTGATCCCTTTAGGCCAGGCGGTGAGAGGAGAGAGACGAGCTCACTAAAATGAGTTTACTTGAGGCTGTTTGCAGATCAGACGAATCTCGTCCAGGATGCTAATGGATGAGATCTGAGAGTTTTGATCAAGTCAGCCAGACAGCTCTGTTACCAGGTCTCATTCACGAACGCTAAGTTTAAAATATTTTTTATAAACTGGACAACCTTTCATTTAATTAATGGGAAGCAGAGCTTTGTTTTTGTATTCACAGTCACACTTTTGCATTGGTTTTTGCGTTTCACTTAAGATAATAAGTGTGGAGCAGTAACTCTGTTCATTATTTAACAAAGTATAATAAAATGTTAATCCTGGAATCTATAAAGTGTTAAAAATGGGGAAAATGTTCAAATATGTCACAGTCTTTCAGAGCCCAAGGTGAATAGTTTGAATTGATTTTCTATGCATCTAATTATTCAAGACATTTAATTTATAGTAGTGTAAAAGAGAAAAAGGTGAAACAAGCAAGTTATTTGCTTCATAAACTACTTAACCAGTGGTTTTCACACTTGTTTTGCTGTTAGAAAATAGATCATCTTTAATCAACCATTAACTGTTTTAGTAAACTTAGTAAAAAAATAGTTACATTTAATGTTTATTGAAAAAAATATGTTGATGATTTAACTTTCTAAGCATAAATTGGGGTCTCAGTCTTGTCCTTGTACATTTTCAACAAGCTGTTTGAGAAAAACACTCTAATGGGAAAGCTTCTTGTTGTTTATTGTTTCCACATGAAGTAGATGTATCTATCATTGATGCCCAGTTCACAGTTTGAGAACAGAAAACAAGTGTCCTCCTCCACTGGCCTTGGCCATGTGCTGAAGGAAAGCTTCTCTGTGTTCACCTTAAATACAAGTCAAGGCGTGAACTGTGTGGAGACTTTATTCCTCCAGTGCACATACAGTATGTATACTGAGAATGAACAATGAGCATTATTGAATTAAGAGAACTGTGTCTGTAGTAGTTATATTTTGAAGTGAAAATTTGAATTGCATATTCATAGACTCAAGATTTTTCCACTGAATAAAGAATTTATCTAAGAGTTATAACTAAGTAATTTTCAAACACAAGTTATAATTGCAAGCAGGTTATTTTTATGTATTTTCAAAATGATCCAGAGGGGAGTCTGTAATTTTTCTTAAGCATTAAATTAGGTATTAATACCTACTTTTCATGCATAATACAACACCAGCAAGCATAAGATTTGGCTGCCATTTAAATCACACACACAATCACAGAGCATGAATCATTCTGTTGGTGAGCAGCAAAGGGTTTAGAGAAAGCAGTACAAAGGGCCCAGTCTCAGTGCCCTGTGTGGCATCTCTCAGCCCTGTTATAGTTGGTCACTTCAACACCCCTCTCTCTTTTCTCAACCTCCCTCCCTCTCTCTGACGGGGGTAACAGATAATGCTAGGCTTTTTTAGAGAGTCGGCTGACTGATGGCATCATGAAAGGTTGGGGGTCAACTGTTGTTATCTGGTAAAGAGCTGTCACCTTTTGCAGCAGGTGTGCAGCACAGATACCGCCATCCTCAGAGACACTTTGTGCCGCTGCGCTGCCATTGCCTGCAAAGGATTCTGGGAGCTTTGCCAAACTCCCAGGCCACAAGAGGAATCACTTTTGCAGGAGAATATATATATATATATATTTTTTGCAC
>OMLM01002643.1:58570-88104 GCA_900302695.1 Helostoma temminkii
TTTAAATTTTTTATAATGCTACATTTGTTTTAATTTCTTTCCTTAATTAAACATTGTTCAGTACCCACTTTAGGTCAGTGGAGTACAGGAGAGAAGATGTCAGTGTGAATCTTTGTACCGGGAAGGACGAGACAGGATTTAGACAGACACTCATTAACCTCTGCATAAACAAAATGCCATATGAGGCGTGTTTAGCTTCTAAATATCACTGAAATAGATGCAAAACAACAGTTATGTCACATCCTCTGTTGCTGATGTTATCTCATTGAAACTAAAACTAATTTTTTTTTTGTATTATGTTACTTAGCATGTGACTTTCTCTCACAGACTTCAGTGTTTTTAATCTGGCCCACCACAGGGCAAGTTTGTGACAGACTTTTAATAATAGATTAAGAAGCACTTCCTCTTCTTAGGTGCCCCTGCAGCTGGTGGCACCCTAGGTGACTGCCTGTGTGCCTTGTGCGTAATGGCATTTCTTGTTTTTTCGCATTTATAATGTAGATATAATCTCTTTTTCCATTTTACATATTGCAGGACAGTAATTCTTTTGTACCAATACAAGACTCGTAGGGATAAACCTTCTATGTCAAGAAATGCATTGCTCACTATCATATTCTTTCCATAGTGTTTTCCCTCTCATCACTGCCAGACTCCTTCCTTCACCTCTGAGTAAATCATTTTTGAAACACCAGAACTATGTGAATTTTTCAGACTCACAAAATATCACTGCTGGGCGATGAATCTCTCGCAGTATGCTAGAACAGCAAGGCAGAGATTTCAGCAATTTCCTTTCAGGATGCTCTCATGGACTCGCAGCTCTTGCTGGTTTTACAAAGTATCAGCTTAGTGCCTCGACACACACAGCTTTGTGTCAAAACATTCTATTGTTACCCTTTTCCTAACATATGTATGTGTGCGATTTCTGTTTCTCCAGGGATGCGAAGAACATGGCTAAAGACGTGAATGACACCCTGATGGAGATTATCAAAACTGTGATTCAGGTAGACCAGCTGGAGGCCATGAAGAGACTGGCAGGGCTGAGAGAGGAGAAACGCTACTTACAGGACATCTGGGGCTGACAATGGATGAGGAGATGAGAACATTTTGCAGCATCCGCTGAGCTTTTCTACACCTTAAAAAAAATCTGTATGCTCAGCTGTAACCTCTAGAACTGTAAAATTGTGGATGCTGAAGCCCAGGGGTAGTTTACACCACCCAACGCTACCAAGATGGAATGTACCATGCTGACCCGGGGATA
Source organism: Helostoma temminkii (assembly GCA_900302695.1). Lineage (NCBI taxonomy): Eukaryota > Metazoa > Chordata > Actinopteri > Anabantiformes > Helostomatidae > Helostoma > Helostoma temminkii. Next base: position 59,829 of record OMLM01002643.1, read on the forward strand.
TCAGTTCACTACATCATATTGGGCTTTGCTGTTTGAACAGAAATGACCTTGGTCAGGGCAATAGTGCTGGAGATTGGTCCTGCAGTGTGAAAATGCTTTTAGTGTAGACAAGCCCCCTCCCTTTATCCTGTCTAGGGAAAAGGTATTTACTTCTGTCGGCTGTGATGGAGTGATTTTGATGAGTCTGAGAGCAGGATATCGCACGGATCTAGATGAAAACAACACAGCAATCAGGAGTTCTTAAACAAGAAACACAGTAAATTGTTTATTGTCATTCAGGGGAAAAGAAATCAGTTTTTTATTTTATTTTATTTTTTGGAATTTGTTACACCAGCTCACTTCCAGCTAATGGTGCACCACAGTTTACAGCTGAAGCCATAGTCATTAGAAATGCTTTTATTTTTCACATAAATGAAAATGTATTGCATTCAAAATAGGTTAGATTTATTTTTATTCAACTACTGTAGATGAAACTTTTTATGCTATTTGGGCTATTATGGAGAAAGGTTTTAATGCATGTGATTCTAAATAATGACTAGGTGGCTGTTCATAAATATAGTCAATGGAGATTTACTGTGATTTATCTTTATACTGTGTTAAATTTTAAGTACACAGGGCATAAATCTCATAAATGATAATGCATAGAGCAATTTATCTAACTGTCACTGTTCACCCCCACGTACGGAGCGAGCAGGCTGCCAGTTTGGAGACGGTGAACTTGTCTAAGTCTTGAATAACTGACTAAAATCTCCCAAGCTGTGGTTAAAGCAAACACAACTGTGCCTTGTGTGTTCAGGAATTAAAAAACATTTCATAATAACACTGTTGCTGTCTACTTTTCTTTTATTTAATAACACATGCTGCATGTTTGAAGATGACACTTCATACGTATATTTGAACTCCTGTATGTGGATGAGCACATACAGTATAAAGGAAAACTGGAAGTTTAAGAGGCAATGGAAGTTGTTTGAGAGATAATGAACCCTGATTGATTGGGAGTGATTGTTGTTTTACATTTAGAGATAATTTGATTGTTCAAGGTGCCTTTGGTCAGAAGATGAAAGCGTACTTTGCTAATTGAAGGCTTTTCGCAATGGGCTTCTTAGCAGAGCGCAGAGTCCCAGAGCGAGTTTTCTCAGAATTAAATCTTCAAACAGCATTTTTTTTATTTATCCCCTTGTTGGGAGGGGAGAGAAAAACATGTTTACAATCTCTGACGTCTGTTCTGTGGATGACACCCCATTCGCTACATTTTTTTTTTTTTGAGTCGAGTAAACAAAACATTGTCACAGAAAACAATCCCTGATAGTGAATAATTGGTTTAATACAGTGTTTTTGGAGGTAGAGTGTTTGTCCACTCTCATCTCTGTGTCCTGCTGCTATACCAAGTCACTGGAGCAGAGGACGCCATCAAAATAATGATGCTGTGTATGCCTAATAGCACCACCAATCTCATCTCTCACACACGCACACATAATATATAGTTTCCAGTCGATGCAAGACAATAATTTGTTGTTGGAAAAATGCATGCTATAAGAAGAATGAACATTTCTTTATTGTGATGTGTCTAATTCTTGTTCGTGAATAATTTTAGAACCGTGAAGCACACTTTGAGCTCAGCTGCCCTTATGTACCTACCATGTTACCATGCCCTCATCTCAATTTGAAAAAACGACCCAAACTGTATGTCAAAGAGCCTCCCGGCTGTTTGTGTCACCCTGTCCAGCAACCACCCAGGACTGATGAAGTTTAAAATTATGTCTCCATAATTAAAAAGGTTCACAGTGGTGTGTTCTGTCCTGCGGTGAGAATGAAAGACAGAGCTGCGGAGATGGTCAGGAATAAATCAGCGCACCTAGGTCAGTGCGACCGCAGAACAGTACTACCTCCGTAATGGATGCCTCTTGTTAAGAACAGCTTAAATGAAGCAGAAAGATGTGTGCTGAAGATAATGACTGTTATTACGGAAGTGTTGAGTGAGCCAATTGGGGAGATGCACTTTGTGTCAATGAGCTTGGAGATTTTGGAAAGGCCTGCTTAACATTTGGTTACTTGGTGCAGAAAGTACAAGTGGAGATGATGAGAAGAATAACTAGAACCTCCCACACTCTCCCTCCCTGAGCTGTGCCACCAATGCACCTTAATTAGGGAAATGACAATATGCCCAATTCATTTGACTTAGGATTTACTGTGGATATGACTGCACTTCAGACAATGTGGTGGTAGTTTTAGGAGTAAAAATCAAGTAGAAACTAAGTTTTGTCTCTTATAACAAAACTCTGGAGGTTTTAATCTTGTGTGAGTGCGTTACTGTGCGGGGAAAATAATGGGGATACATATTTTTATATGCCCAATTTAGCTATTATTTCTAGTCCTGCAACTTCAAAGTTTCAACTTATGATTCATTGAATTTGAGCAACATAATGACAACATATTTTACTCATATCTTGCATAGTCTGTCGTAGATGTCTAACATTGTATTTTCTGTAGGAAGGATGATGTTTTCATTCAGTTTGAAACTCACACTGCTATGGAGGAGTCTTTTTGCATTAGTGTAGTCAGCAGATATTTTCATCTTCTTCAGTCTGCCTCACCTGTGTTTTATCATTAAAAAGGACTCTTCCAGTCTGTCTCTGTTGTTCTCACTTTGTAGTCAATGACCCAGGAATGTCAACTCAGCTGTTTGATGTAGCATCAATGACAGCCCTGCAAGCACACACACATACACATGCACTTGCAAACACACGCTGAGAACCATAGTCCGGCCTGCTCTCCAGAGTCCCAGCTGTGCACAAACACTTTAACTCCAGCATCTGTCAGGAGCGATAGAGGAAAAAAAAAAAAAAAAAGCTGCAGCATTTCTGTTGAGTTTCCTGTTTTCACTGTGAGATACCAGTGTAGTTCCGGTCTGTGTTTATTGATGAAGCCAGAGATGTCCCTGCTTCTGTTCTGGCAGGAGAAACATTTGCTATAATTGATGCTGGCGGGAGGAGAAAGTATTCAATATGAAAATGAGAGTTTAAAGAAATATGTCTATGCTACAATCAGCTGGCCAAGGCCAAGACACTAAAAATATGTCAGAACAACATTTTAATATATGATTGCTGACATTACATGTGACCTGTTAAAGAAATATCCTCCGTACCAGTCAGGTCCTGTGTTTAAATAAATTAACTTAAAACTGCTTGGCTCATCAAATGTATTAATGATGTTTCAGTGATGAATGCTCTTTCTGTCTCCATTAGTCAAAGAAATGTAAAAATTAGTTTGGCATTTTTAAACTTACAACGATGAATGAACACTTAGCAGAATTTATAGCCTCCTCAGTTCTGACAGCCATAATGACTTATGCAAATTGGAGGTTAAGTGCTGAGATGAGATTTCAGCAAAAAAGGAGATGCATGTACAACCAAGGTGGAAGATAACAAAGATGGAAGAATAACCTGTGTAAACTCCATGCTTGTCTTTATTTGTTGAGTGGGACATGCTGAATGTGTGTTACCATGGAGCTTAAGTCCTTCGCTGGAGATATTTAAAAATGTACATTAAGAAATGAATTTGAAAACTACATTTATTTCTATCACAGTACATCAGTACAACAACTGTGCCTCCAAATATATAACAAATATGTGAACTGTCACTTTAGATTTAATTATTTAATTGGATCTTACCGTGATACAATGTACAGTAAAATAGAAATTAAGGAAAGGATCCAAATAAAGTTAAAAGAAGTCAACCACATGGTTACTGTAGTGAGATATTCTTATCATTGTTCAATACGTGCAAAATCTAGACATTTCAGTTACTGTTTCCTACTTGAATGGTCTTTATAGAGGCATATAAAAGGTAGTGACAATGTTTTTACCAAAAAACTTTTTATCGTCCTCTTGCTAAACTCCACTGTGGTACCCATGGTCCTAATCTTACCCAATGCCTGATAAGCAGCCATGAGCTGTCTGGGAGTGGGGCTCATCAGTGTCAGATTAATGTCCAGCTGTACACTCTGCACCACACTGTGAACATGATGAACAAAAAGAGGCAGAAGGTAGAAAGACACTGTAAAAAGGGAAAGACTGACTGTTAAAGCCTGGATAATGGGTGAAATATACAAAAGAAGCAGAGATTGAAAGAGACGTATAAAAACAATTTTCCGGCGAAAGGGATGAACGGACAGTTGGTGAGGGGAAAATAATGAGCGACAACAGAACATGTAGGTGTGCAACAGGAAGAGAGGTCTCTGACTGAATTTATTACTGTGCTTTCTGTGCACTGGGTGGTGAACTACAGTGAGTTACAACATCACCTGACCCATTTTCAGAGTTGTGTCCTGTAGAGACAGCCTCAAAGAGTCACACCTCAATGTACACACACGTTTAGACATTAATAACAACATAACAAGGGTCCAGAAGACATGTAAAAAGTTTATATCTTCATCAAACACACAACTTGGAAATAGGTGATGTATATATAGCCCCTAAGGAAAAACTGGATTAAGGATGCATTTAAAAACAAGCTACTGTGTGTGATTAATCATCGTCCCATAAAGTGACAAGTCATGCACACGTAATGGGACCGAAGGGATTTTGCTCAGTAATTACTGTTTTATTAAAAAATCTATATGTACGAAGAGCAATTACACAGGTAACAGCATAAACTGTTTGTAGTGCAGTTTATGAGTGTTTAAGACAGATCATGAATCAACACAGGAAATGTGGTTTCTGTTAGCTTGAGAGAATAGGCAGTAAATTAATTCAAAAACACAGATATACACGTCTTAACAGTGCAGGTTTTAAAAGTGGAAAACATATGTACCAAACAAATGTATATTTCATCCAAGTAACAAAGTTTTAAACTATTTGGATGGAGTCTGCTAGTTTCAGAGTCTGGTTATTCCAATCCACAACAAATAAGGTAGTACCCTTGGCTAGGAAATTGTCCAGCTCAATGTAAAACTAAAATCTAAAATTGTAATATGTTAGTTTTTGTACACAAACATGATATGATGTGTTGCTTAAGGAGATTTAGAGAAACTAGGGCAATATTTGTTGACTTCTTAGCGTTTATGCAAGGCTAGTGTGGTATCAGACAAAACACAAATATAAACATTTTTCAGAAATGCTGAACTATTGCTTTAAAGCAGTATTTTTTGGCCAACTCAACAAACTCACATTGTTGAAAGTTGTTGCACCTAAAATGTTGGCAAATAATTGCCTTAGCAGATATAGAGCAACACAAGCCAGTCAAATGTTCATTCTCTTTATATGTTTAGTCCACATGAACTCTCGACAATCCTTTAGCTGCCATATACTCTACCGTGTTCACCAATAGCTTGTCGCTGACTACTGTTTAGTGCTTTGCTCAGTGGTTTGGTTAAATGGGAACTAAGTTGCATGATCCCTGTGGACTTACCACATGTAACTCCTTTTACACATGCATCTATTTGATCTGCTGTTTATCAAAATTGATGAGTGTACCTTAAACTAACCAAGCTGATAATTCAGGTGGTTTAAAATACACAAAATTGCAACTCGGCTACACTGTGCAGATTATCAAACTTCTCTCTGGGAGCCATTGTGAGTATCATATTACAACATCAGAGGACCAAACAAATGCACACCCACACGCTCACTTATGGATCTCATTTTTTCCAGAGAACCATTGCACTGGAGTGATTAAAAACAGCTTAAACATGGCAGTTTTCTTGGAGAGTTATGGTGGTGCTACAGTCCACTACCATGGCTGTTGCTAAGAAACTGCTACAGCAACTGACAGTTTCATCAGTGCACTAATATAAGAAAAAGCTTTGTTATTTGCAGTCAGCACATTTTAGTTTAAAAGTAGTCACAACAACTCAACTCTCAAGGGTGAGGTCATTTTGATGACACTGATGATGAAAGAAAACTATGGCCCTTTGCTACCAGGTCTCTCCCTAGTAGAACTTCACGGAATAAGTGTCACTACAGAGTGTTGCTATCAGAACATCCTATTTGTGACAAACACCTTCCACATGCTCTGATTTGATCTTATAAATGCTCCAGTCAATCAGCATACAAACATGCAAGCATCAGGTGAAAAGATACCATAATCTACACACTTTTTACCATTAATTACACAGGAACTTTCAACTAATCAACAGAGTTCATAAGAGTAATCAGAGGTAGCAATGTTCCTTGAGATATGATTCTTGTTATTCATTATTTTTTTAATTAAACCATTGAATATTCCTTTTTTTAAAATTTCAATAAACTGCATTACTTTCAATAAACTGCATGAGGATAATGAAATAAATGTTTCTGTGCACAATCAAAAATACTGGTCAGCAAAGACAAAAGCTTGATTAATTTATTTAATCATTGTTTTGTGCCTTGAGCTTCTGCATTGATGATTAAATTACTATTAATCAAATACAATTATAAATAATTATTGCCAAGAGTAGAATTTTACCTTATTTTACAACTGAAGCAAATGGTTGTCACTTCTGTCCTTTTCTCCAGTTCAAAGCAAACATTCTGACAAGCTACTTGGTGTAATGATGGTGTATTCCCTGAGCCAGACATGCACAACATACCAGCACCCTGTAATAGAAGAAACTAAATGGATCTCTGCATCATTACTAACATTTCTGTGCCTTTTCCCGCTGTGAAATGTAAAAGGTAGATAGTGGACCACTTTTGATCAATTTGCTAGAGTAATTAAGAGTTTCTATCAATCTTTCTGACAAAACAATATATACATAGGTGGCTTTATGTAGTTTCATGTGGGAAATGAGGTGTCGGTAATTGTAGACAAGCCACATGTCAATGGTTTTAATCTGTGACTAAATAAACCTCTTAGCTGGTTGGAACCTTCTGATAACAAACAGCAGCAGACATTTGCCATAGTAGGCAAATAACAGGTAAAACTAACAATGGCTTTGTTCCGTTTTGGTACACCAGCATGCACGGTGGTGCATGGGTTAATGGAACAATGCAGTGCTCGAAGCTTTGCCTGCCATGACAACTGAAAATAACTTGTGGTAAACGTCTGCTGCTTGAGCACTATATGAAGGATAAAGGCTTGAGCTGTCATAGCAGCTGTAACAGAACCATCTGTGTAGTAAGTGATGCTATGTTTGGGTCATATTGTAAAGGGAAGAACATATGCAATATCCAGCTCATCACAGTTATTCATTCTCTAGTCTAGTCTCTAGTAGATTTCTCTAGTCAACATGCCCAGAAGCAACCAATTTTTAGCAGCCATGACTCCCTGTGGTGTAACTTCACTCTCAGTCCACATGCTCATGTCAGACTGTTGTAGTTTTTAAACTTCAGCAGTATACCTTCATTATATGCTGCTCGCTTTATGACATTTGTGGCCAATGATGATTTATCTTCCATCAGGTAGTTAATTGCAGTTAATTGGGATCACCTGTGTGTCCAGGTGTAAATCAGTTCCAGACTAGATAGTTGAAATAAAAACCGGCAGGTTCTGGGCCCTGAGGATCAGTATCCAAGGTTATTGCTCCAGTCATGCTGCTGTTTATCTTGCTCTTCCTACCGTCTTTTAAGAAAGTAATCACAATAATGAAAACTCATCTGCTGCATGATTCCGCAGTATATTTCCCTTGAGAGCTGAAGCATGTGCTTATGTATGCATGTTTGCATGCATGCACTGCAAACGGACACACCTCTGACAATTGCTGAAGCCTAAATTTTGCTGTTTATCTGCAGACTGGCGGTGGTTCTGTGATAAATCACAGTCTCTGACAGATATCTTGGGGTTTCATGCAAGCTCATAAACCTCGTTCTGAGAAAAGGAGGGACTGACTGAGGCATTTGAGTGCTGTGAATATTTTCTGTAAACCTCAGAGGACGCTTAACAACAAGACTGGAATCAAAAAGTTGAAGAAAACTTACTAGTAGTATTTGGTGCTGAGTGATATTAGGACAAGATAAACTGCTGCTTAAATTGTTATGACTTTGTAGTATTTTATTATTCTGATATGAAGTTCCAGAGGTGTCACAGCGGTAATATGGAAACATTTGCATAACCGCTGTGGAGAGTAATAAAACATACCACTTTGTAGCAGTCATCAGACAAAAATGCTAAGCAATGCACTTTAAAGAGGCACAAGATAAAGACCAAAAACTTTATCAAGGTCTTGACTCTCTCTTTGGGCTAGCTTTAATTAGAGGACACATCTAGCTTTCTGTCCTCTGTTTAGATTGTTTCTGTTTCACTGGGACCACCTAATGCAATTATTGTTGTGTGATGTGTTGCCATTCACACTTAGAAGAAAGAGTTGTCTGACCTTTGTTGCAAGCGGTGCAGGTGAAAAGTGGGGTTTGTTTACTCCACAGTTATTACGAGTTGTCACAGTGATAGTTGACGTACCACACATGTCATGCCCTTCATGTACATTAAGTAAAGAGTAAATCTTCATATAATTTGAAGCTAAATATTTTATATACTTTTACTTTATATTTTTTTCCTTGGCTTTCCTGCCATATGTTTACTGAGGGAGCAGCAGCTTGTGAAAAAGTCCAGGCACTCATCAGTATCTTCAGAGCACGTATTTTAGATAAGAGGCAGCTGTTCTGCCCACTTGTAAAACTCTTAAGTCTCTTTGAAAGCATGCAGCATTAGATCAAGATTATTAGTCAAAGCAAGCAACTCATAGAAAAAACAAAAGAAAACTAAACAAAGACAATAAACACACACTTAAAACTCTGGAGTGACACAGCAGTGATGGAAATTGCTCAGCCTGACTACATGCCATGAACCAGCAGTACATCTCATTTCTTGATTTGACTCACATACACCAGGAGGTTTGACATGTGCTAATAAAAATCCATCTCCCATTCATGTTTGTCATTAGAGTTTTCTTGCAGCAAGAGAGCATCATCAATATAATTTGACATCTTTAGACAAATATCTTGAGTTTCAGAACAAGTAAAGTGAAAAAGTTGGAAGCTAAAGGATGAATTAAACATCAGGAAGGAAAAGTTGGGAATGAATACTACACTGATTGTACTGATAACTGTGTGACGCCAAGGGCAGCTCTCTGGTATAGTTACCTTGGGCTTGGACATAGCTGAAACCGACCTAATCTAACCCTGTAGTAGTATGGAGCATACAGAACAGAGATGTCTAATTATGTATTCCTCTGAGTGGTGAAGAAGATGAGATGGGAGAGCAGATATATACACAGTGATATCCAAATAATATGCGATTCAAATACCTGAAACTTGGACCACCCCAGAAGCCTATTTAATAGTTTAAAATTCATCTTTACTTTGGCCATGGGGGAAAAGAGGGCAACAGACTGTCAACACTCTCTGACAAGATGGGTAAAACTCAGACTGTGGGTTTTAATGAAGAATCAAAGATTTAAAACCCACAGGAGAAGGATTGAATTTTGCAGTTTGCAATTAGATCTAATGATTGTTTGTGCCTTGCTGTGTGTGCATCAATTCTTTGGCATTATTACATTTATCTTCAAGTAAAAAAGACTGCAACCTTAAGAAATACCTTGCACAGTAAACTGACTCGTACCCTCATGCCTTGGTTTGCTGAATAAAAAGTAATAAAGCTGGTGAAATCCTGTGGTGAATTTAAGTAAGTAGGAAAATCCTGTTATTTTTTTTTACTAATATTTAATAAATTACAGCACTGTCACTGTTTCAAAATCCATGTTTACTTTCAAAGATAAGTGCTGTGAGATTTTACTTTGGCCTTGTAGAATCTACTTTGGAGGAATAATATCCACATGCCAAAAGGGTGGAGTGCACAGACTCTAGCACAAAGTCAGTTTGGTTAATACTAGCAATTTGTAAGGGTCACACTTAGGTTAATTGAGTTAAATGCCTTTGCTAAATACTACAGGACCCTGTCTTTAGCTGCAAAATGTTATTACAGTTCGTTAATGGAACATTTTTTGTTTCTTTTTCATACAGTCATGCTGAACCTCTGTAGGCCTGTAGGGGGCAGATAAAAATATGTTACTGAAAATATACGTAGAAGCGCAACATTAGCACATTAAAAGGTTAATGTATGTGTTCAATCTCAAACTTTAAAACATTATTTATTTTTTTTATTAAAAGGAATCGTAAGACCAAATTTCACCCAAACTTAATAATCGCACTGTGCATACTTACTTGACCGTGTGTGATAAGGGTATGTCAAACCTAGATAAAATCAAGTTGTATGCACATATTGCAGTGATGAACTTGATCCAATTCTTACGTTAGCTGCTTGGTTGTGCAGCAACATTTCAGCCACAATGTAGGAACAAGGTTTACAGTTCATTGATTTATATATGGTTTAGAAGTATTTCTAACATTGTTTGTGCAGGCTGCATCTACTTTAAACTTACTCACAGTGTTGACATGTTTCAAGCTTTTAAAACCTTTGCCAGGAAGCAGGCGAGGCTAATTCACAAACCCTAGCAATAAACACAGTCCAGTATCAGAACGGCTGGTTGCAACAGAGTGGATTTCAATTGCAACAGCTCACGAGGACATGCCCTGGCCCATTTTAACCTGATTTATCACAAAATGTGCAAAATCTTAGTTAATGCAACTTTTGGGTCATATTTACAAATACAATTATGTCACTGACAGTGTGTTGCCTCATGAACTGATGAGAGAATGACACAAAAGGCGTCCAGTGTGCGTGTTTAAACTATTTATAAGATGAAAAATCTTATTCTAATTATTTGTATTAGTGTAGTCGAAGATTTTTTAACTTGAAAAAAAATTATCAAGGCAGCAAATGTTTTGTCTTTGGTTGTGACTATCTGGATACATACTACACTGTCCATTTTACAAAATAGTCCAACACAAATGATAAATGCAATGCATTGCCACATGACGACACATTGCACTGCAAAAAAGTTGAACCAGATTGATGAGGCTGTATGACTTTAACAGGTGTGTTTTTTCACACAGTGTGAACGTCTGCGTTAATGTGGCCAAAAAAGTACTCAGAATTCATGTAGCATACACATCAAGAGAAGATCAGAGTGCATGAATCAGGCCTTTGGTGGAAACAATTTCAGAGGGAGATCAATAATAAGATATTAGCTTGGGTCAAGAAATGCGAGGAATATACATTTTACCAGTGGAAATCTGTATTTTGGTCTGAGTCCAAATTTGAGAATTTAGTTTCCAACTGCTGTGTATTTGTGAGATGCAGAGACGATGAACGGATGGTATCTGCATGTGTGGTTCCGACTGAGAAGCACGTAGGAGGAGGTGTAATGGTGCTATTGAAACTGTTGGAAATGTATTAAGAATTCAAGACACATTTAACCAACACGACTACCACTACATTTTGCAGTGACACGCCGTTCCATCTGGTTCATGTGGGAACATCATTTGTTTTGGTTTTTTTTTTTGTCCTTAGTGTTATTTTTATGTGCTTAGTGAGAACCATCATTTGTTAACTGGACAATGACCCACAACACTTCTCTTGGTTAATATGACCAAGAAGGAGAGTGATGGAGTGCTTCATCAGATGACCTGGCTTTCCCAGTCACCTGAACTAATGATTTAGGATAAGTTTGACCACAGAGTGAAGGATTAGTGAAGGACAAGTGCCCAGCATACTATGAAAAAATAAAAGAAGCTTTTCAGTTGTCTGCCTCTGCTACTTTATAGATATGCTGTCTTTAACATTCACTCCCCATGTAGAAAATAATAAAAACAAAGAGAAAGCATTGAATCAAAAGGTGTGTCCAAACCTTTCACTGGTGTGTAAGCAGGAGAGAGATGAAGATAGGGAGGCTCAATCTTGCTGTGGCCCTGAGAGGGATAATTGCTGGGGCTAGTGAAAGAGACTAGGCAACTAATGAGGCAAGTCACTAATTACCCACCAATGTCACTGCCCTTTCTACTTTCACATGCCATAGCATGCGTGTAGGAGTGTGTAGGTGTGTGAAAGAGACAGAGGAGACAAAGAGTCTTGCTGGTGGCATTTCAGCAGGTATGCATTTCTTTAATCAATTTCACAAGTAAAAAATCCAGCTTCATACCTGCATGTTTATCTTTAGACTATAAACAACATTTAGTAATGCAGTTTACAGTGGAACAAAGCATAATGCATGAATTCCTTGAGTTCCCAGCATGCCTTTCATTCTCCCATGGGTCTCCATAGTTTCACAAGAGCCAGTAATCTATTATCCTTTCTCTACCACTGCATGCTATAATTAAGAGATGTAAGAGGCAGGTTAGCAGAAAGCTAACTTGTTTCAGATGCCAGCATCCATGTAATTCAAGCACTGCACATGAATTGCAATGCCAGCATCTTTAACATGTGTGTACCAGTTTTGCCACTGAAAATATAGTGTTAGCGTTGGAATATGTTGTGCAATGATATTCACAGTGCACATTGCAATGAAAAAAGTAGAGCAGACAGCAGTTTTCAGTCTTTGCTTAGTGAAACTCTTTCTGGCAGCGTTCAGGTAGTTAGGATTAGTGACATGCAGCTGCATCTGAGGGGGAACTACTTGTGGTCTTCCACAGTTCCTGCCCTCTAGAAAACCTTTCAAACCCACTGACTGAATCCCCATCAAGCTGTTGTCTATGAGGACAGTGCTAACATCAGCCAAAAGTCTTAGTGACTTCTGTGGGGAGAAATGCATGTGACAGTCCTTTGTCTGTTCTTGGAGTGGGCTCCCTGACTTAGGAAAGGCCAATTCACAAACCTATTGTAGATTGCTGGTGGTATGTCGTAATTGGTGCTGCTGAAAAAAAGTGCCTGAATGTCACACGCTTGGTGAGGTGGTGCATGATGTGAGAAACTGCAGCTTTGTCGTCAGTTTGAAATGTGTGCAATTACATAGGCTTGGCTGTGTCTACTTCATGTTGATTATAATAGGTCTGCTCCCCCTGCTCCATTGTTTTGAAATCTCCGCTGAGAACAGCTGAAACAGCACAGTTGGGTGTGAGTGAAGATTGTGCACAAAACACCTTCAGAAATTACTAAGATTTTACAGATTTTTCTCCTTCAGCTCCTCATGTACACAGCTGAGGAGATGATGGCACCTCACAGTAATTGCTATAGAACAGAAAACTGGAGATCTACCAATCTAGTGACTTCCAATGTCTGGAAGCTCATTATTCAGTGGCTCTCAACTCAGTAGTAATTCTACTTCACACGTCAGACAATATATAATAGGTTTTTATTGCCATTTTATTCCAGTACTTTGATGTATAGCCAAAGAAGTTTGTTTCATGCATGAAGTATTGCAGCCTTTTAGTACAAAGCTAGAACTTGATGAAATTCACACCATTGTCATTGCCTTAGTTATATGGTGTGATGAAGACACGCAAAATAATGAGCTTGAGATTATTCTTCAGCTTTTCACACACAGGTAATTTGAAATTTATGTTGAGCGTGTTCTTCTTCAGAATTACCTGGCACCACTTCAGCAGTGCCAAAATTGTCCCTCTATTACTTTTCATATGTAGTATAACTCCATCTCATATCACCCTGCCTTGTTGCATAAGCTTTGCCTGTGACATGAAAACTTTGAGCCTGTCCCCCAGACTCCTCAGGCGCTGATTGATTGGAATAGATCTGTAACACTTTTACCACCCCTTCCTCTCCTCACTGCTCAGTGAGGCTGCAAGATGAAATCTTGAGTGAGTGATACAGAATACTAAACAAACCGAAAAGGTCAGTCAATATCTAATTGCTCTGTCAACTTAGTCTTTATTCATTCCTTAAATATTTAATATTATCATTAAAAATTCAGAGGCAGGATAGTCTAGTTTCAAATCACTCGGTGGTATCAGTGAAGATGTCATTAAGCATTTTTCATAATGAATGACGTCTTTCCTTTGGTAACACACTGCTTAACATGGGTACTCACACCTCCAAAAGAGATCACCTTGTCTCCAAAGTGTGAGATATAAAACAAAGGAAATGAGAAAATGTTTTATCTTATCATAAGGATAAGATAAGAATAAGAAACCTTGCAGCTGCTGTAGGCATAGTAATCCGACTGTTGTCTTCTTCCAACAGGGAAATGTGATAATGTATTTATTTGATCAAATTTGGATTTTATACTCCTTATCTCATACACTGAAAGAAGAATTTGTCTCAATAGCAGTTGTTTTGAAACCTCTCTATTAAAAAATTCACTTCATCTTTGGAATGAGTTGTTCTCAATAGTCCCCATCAGCTCCAAGATGGTAATAATACAAATATTATTTGTGTTTTTAAAGACCGACAGCTGTAAAAGTAGAAAAAATAATGCACTACTATCTAAATACCTACGCACAAGAAATGAAATTCAAATTCCTCTCATACACAGAAATCTTTTTTTGCTTTGAGGGCACGAGTAAAAGTCGCAGTCAGGAGGTGTGTAAATCTACACAGCTTTAAAGGAGGCCTTTGCAACTCTTGGCTGCTTGTGAACTTCTTTACATCGAGTAGTCAAAGATTAAATATTAAATAAGTACTGCACTAGATGAAGACCCACAAATGCTCAAATGATGATTTGTACTCACAACACCAGTTTGAACTTGGAACTGGAGCAGTTTTCTCTCCATACTATAGATGTAGTCCAGACAGGAGCAGATAAAACACCATGCTCTGAGTCATGCACTCAAAAGCAAACTTTGTCAAGCTGGATTAACACTCAAAAGCCCCCGAGCTGGAAGGCAATTACTTGTGTTAACACAGATATCCACTGTAACGCCCCTTGGCGACTCTCTCTTTGTGTGTGTCTGTGTATGTTTGTGTGTGTGTCAGAAGAGACGGAAAGAGATAAAGAGCTTTCTTTGCTTCTTACCTAAAATGATGTATTTAGAATACATCTCTCCTCGGAGGCTTCAACGCAATAAAGACAAATAATAATGAGTTGACACCATAAGTAGTGCCAGGCTACACGTCCGAGGAATTCCATTAAAAAATTGTCCATGTATCTCTGTTCCTGTTTTGTCTCTGTCCCCCCTCACCAGCTCCCCTGCTCCATCTGTCTGCTCTATATCTGGCTCATTTTATAGGACAGCATCTACGCTCCAGTCAGTGTATCAATTACGGCATAAAAGATATGTCTATCCTAATTGTTCATTGGGCTGTCTGCATCATAGACATGAAATCCAATGAAGCCCAATGCACACTCCACATACATTGTTAACAGATATATTACAGAAGTCACAGAAACACACAGTATCTCTATCAGTTACAGTACTGCTCTGTAGACCACAGGAAGCTTGAGGAAAAGTGGCATCTCTTTTGTTGAGTGGTTGGGATGCAACTTGGACTACAGTGGAATCAGACATCCACAATTCCAGTGTCACACTGTGAGGTACACACTGTAAACTCAGAACGAGCTATCAGAATAGATTTCTCTGGATTGCTCACAGTTGCCATGTCAGCCACATGACTATTTTGTGTCACTCAAGGCTGACAGGTCCATTTGCAACACAGCTGCTTCTGCATCTGGTAGAAGGCATGTGTAGAAAAAAGCAGATGCTGTTCCGTTCACTTTGCAGAGCTTCAACTAACAAATGATTTAGCTTACAGTGTGTGTCATGGAGCGTGTATAGCTGCTGGGTGATTGTGACATATCTCTTGCCACACACTCCTCTACTTTCTCAGGCATAACAACAGCTCTGTTGTAAGAGCAACCACAGGCACGGATATACATTACCATACCACAAACATTCACACATTTCCATATTGTGAGTGTAATGTACACAGTCGTTTGCTCTGACATGAAATGGCATACTTCGTCAACAATAACTGCCAAAAGCCTTTTGCTTCAAAAACGCTGCTCTTTGTTTGACCTTGTTTAGTGTGTTGCATTAAGTGGGATTGTATTACTTCTGGTGAAGCATCGTACTGCAAAATGATGCACCTTGCTTGGCAAGAAATTTGCATATTTTCAAAAATAATTTGAGCTTCTGCCTTCATCATGCCCTCTAAAAGCAATGCCTTGCTTTTCAAAGAAACAAGCAGTCTTAGCTACGAAAGACGCATAGTCCTGGTTTTTCTTTCACAGCTTTCCTGTACTTGCTGTGCATTTTAGGTGCAACAGAGCTGTTAAGTGTGGACTTCTGAAAGAGAAGCCACTTTTTCCATCTTGTTTGTGCTGTGCCGATTCTGTGTATCTAAGGTTTTATTGGTATTTTTTTCAATTTGACCTCACTGACAGTAGAACTGGGCTCTATGAAACTGCACAGCAATTGTCTGCATGGGAAGGGAACTGCATTAAACATTAAACTGCTTACTGTATTAAAGCAATGAAAACATTTTAAAATATTTAAAGCTGAATGCCCTCTGTCCTGAGTTCCCAAATCAGACACACAGCAGGTGTAAACAGGAAATGTCCTATTCAAAAACTGCACAAATATGCTTTCATCAACAAGTTGCTATGTTTATTTTTCATTTTGCAGTGTACTTGCTAAACCACACCAACCTTGGTTAACCAATTTAAGGCACTCAGTAAGTTTAGGACAGATGGTTTCAGAGACACTGATGCTGGTGCCCTCTCAAATACAGTATGTGTGTCAAATGCATCAAGTCTTCAATTCAATTCAATTCAATTCAATTCAATTCAATTCAATTCAATTCAATTCTATACAATTCACATACATAGCACCAAATCAAAGAAGTTGGGGAGCTGTGTAAAATCCACATAAAATAGAAAAGAGATAAAATGTTTAAACTGAGAACATGTATCATTTGAAGAAAAACTTATTTCTAAGAAATTTTGATACTGATGAAAGCAACACATCTCAAAAAAGTTGTTTGCTGTTGTTGTTTTACTATAGTGTAGCATCCTCTCTCCTTTTAAAAACAGTCTGTAAACATCTAGGAACTGGGGAGACCGGATGTTGGAATGCTGGAGGAATGTTGTCCGATATAGGACTCTAACTGCTCAACAGTCCTTGTGGTATTTGCATTTTCAAATGTGTCAAATATTTTGAACTGGTGAAAGTTCTGGACTGCAGGCAGGCCAGGTCACCACCCAGACCTTCTACCACAAAGCCATGCTGTTGTCATAGAGATGCAGTACGGTATGTGGTTTAGCATTGTCTTGCTGAATTATGCAAGGCCTTTTCTGAAAAAGGGAGCATATGCTCCTCTAAAACCAAGGCGTCATTGATGGTGTCTTTCCAGATGTGCAAGCTGCGCATTCCATAGGTACAAATGCAACCCCACTCCCACTGCATTTTGTTTTAATGTAGATTTGGTACAGCGTCCCAACTTTTTTTGGAGCTGGGGTTGTATATTGTAAGATTAACATTTTACAGAATTACATTAACATATATGAGCATATATAATAGAATCCTTATTGAGCGAGCAGCGGTGGAGAAGAAAAAAAATATGGAGGTTTATACACATAAAATGTGGCCTTCAATCTTCAAAAGCTTATTTTTTTAGAAATAGTTTTTGGCTTGACCACAATACCTCTGCAATTAAGCATCAGAAGAGTTAAGGTGGTGGAACTGCAATAAAAGTTCTCACAAACCACAATATGTTCATTTGTGTGCCTGTGTGTTGTGGAAGTGTATTTATAGTTATTGTTTACACTTTACACATAACAGTTATGCTGGAGAAGTTACCTAAACCTTTTCACAGACTTTCAGCTGTGTTCTTCGTTTCAAAACCCCATTTCAAATTTGTGTGCACACTTTTTTTCTCATGTTGTGTTTTTACTTCAGAGCCACTCAGATGTTGCTACTGTGTAGCAAGGTCACCCCCACCCTCACAACCATCTTTATTTATCTTTTTAAGCCTCACACTGGCACCCCCAACCTTACACAGCCATGCATTTATGCAAATACCTCATCACCCACTCAATACCCATGCCAGGATGATTGACAGTTGATCACTATGACTGACCTTGGCATGTCATATATCTAATCTGGTCTGATAGAGACAGAGAGAGGGGAGAAGCAGACTGAATGGAAATAATAACATAAAGACAGAACTGACAAAAAACTCCTAGGCGTGTGAAGCAAAAGAGAGAAAAAAGAAGATAGAAGAACAGAGACAGAGATAAAAATGTGAGACAGAGAGGACTTAGTGTGCATCATAACGACTGCACTGCCTGGCGTGAGTGATGAATTTCGAGCTGTGTGCGTTGGCTGGTACAGTCAAGGTAAGAGTATGTGCAGGAGATGGTCTCCTTAGATGAGAACAGGGTGTTTGTGGTCACAAGTTGAATGGTTGGTGTGGAACCGCCGGCCCACAAAGCCATTAAACACTACAAAGCCTCTTAATCAGTCTCAGTCTCAAAGGCACAAAACATACAACCTTGACCCGGAGTGCCATCAGCGACTGGCCAGAGGAACACAAACACCTGGACGCACACACACATACACACAAAATAGTAATATAACTGGAAAAGAGAAACATTTTTGTCCTTCTGGTGTTTGACATGTACTTCAAGATTTTTCTTGACTGAATAAATATGCTGAGCGGTTTTATAACCTTGAGGCATCTGAACCCATCACTTTCATTTGGTTTCTCACTGATTCCCAGACTGTCAGAGGACTGAGACATAGACACAGACAACCACTGATGTCCACATTATACCAGAACAGTTTGAATAAGCTTACAATGAGATTTTCTGGATACTGTAATTGATGATTTGTGAACTAATGTTTTCTTCTTTCAAATGATGTTTTTGCTTATATGTCACCAAAATTCTCAGATTTTGTTGTTCTTTAAAACACAGCCTTGAGGCAGTTATTGCAAACATGGGACCTGCAACCAAATATTAAGTTTTATTTACTTTAATTGACTTTAAGCTATCTGTTCCTAAAGTGAAAGAAAGAAAGAAAGACAGAAAGAAAGAAAGAAAGAAAGAAAGAAAGAAAGAAAGAAAGAAAGAAAGAAAGAAAAAAAACTCTCCTAAAAACACTAAAAATCCTTGTCTGGTCTTGAACTTCAGAGCCTATTTCTCATCTCTGTAGTTATTCTCTATGCTGTAATGATTGCTCACTGCAGGAAATCTCCAAGCTTCTACTTTTGCCAGTATCCATGTCTGATCTTGGATATCTTTCTTTACTATTGACAACTTTAGCACAAGACTGTGCAATGGTGGACATACTTCAGCACCTGCTTCAGCTCCACGCTGAGATCAAGCAGCCTCACTGGTTTCTTTCTGAACAGCATTTTTGTAATTGAGATCTTTCTGGAGGCAACTTAAGTTTTAGTCTGAAATAAACCAATCATCTCAAGGAATTTAGGATTTCATTACAGAATCATGAGATGGACCATCCTCACACCTATTTTCCAGCTGGAAATAGGCTTCACGTCAGAGATGTGTTTCCTCCTCTGGTCCCATTATTTCCTAATGATGAATATGTGCTAATGGTTAGTCTCTCCTGTGCTGCTCTGTGGTGCTCACAATGGGCTTCTTGTTAATTGGCCTTTTGACAGTGATGCCCACCCACCGGTGGCCAACTGGGATTTGATAAATGAGGTGCTCACTTTACTTGCACTCCCTCCATGCTTCATGTTTTGAGAGTTGAGTGAAGTGGGTGTTTGTTTTCCAGAGCACTTTATGAAAGGCAAAGTATGCTTTGATGCACATGACCACTCAAGACCCACAAGATGAATGATGCTTGTTTGTTTTTGTGTGTGTGTGTGTGTGTGAAAATCTACAGTCTGTATGTTAAAGGAAAATCCAACATAAAATAATTTAACACTCAAGGCTACTTACAGTTACTATTGAATTGCGTATCATCTGTATTGTTATAAGTGGTCATAAGTACAAAATATAAGAAAATGAAATTATTTTTACCGCTGCTCAGTTGCAGAAAATTTCCTAGTTATATAAACCATCAGTGGTAAATGTCAGGCGCTTTTTCAAGGCTCATTTTGCACTTACATTCAGCAATCAGACAAGGACAAGTCCAGCACAAAAGATGCAAAGACAACATTTCCTCTACCAACAATAAACCTTGGTGTCTGATATATTACCTGACATGACTTTAACTCTCTTAACAGAAGATCCAGACTAACACTTTCTGTATTAAGGGGTTTGTTTAGCTACATTCTGGAAAATATCAGAAACAACTCCAGAGCCCCAGAAATAGTTTTGTGGACAGTGCGGTATGTGACATTATTTTACGGCTGTACTGATTACTATTTGCAACACAGTGCAATGACAGCAGTCAAATTCGATCAAACCTCACCCGAACATTCCTGCAAAATAAAATGACACTGTGGAGTCATTTGTATGTCAAAAGTTGTCCTTCTCATAAAAGAGCAAAGTAATTAATACTGTACAAAAGATGTAGAGTGTCAATTGAAATATGGCAGTAACCTCCAGATGGCACTGAACTACTGAATTAACCTCAGGTCAACATAATTTAAGAGACAGAGTGCACAGACCTTAGCAGACACTCTTTTTCCATTGCAGTACCCAACTCACCAAGCTTGTCTTGTTTAATATTTTCTGCAAAGCCACGACACAAATTACCTCGTCTGTCCTCATACTGTGTCCTCGCATACTGAGAAAGTATTAGTTTGAAATAGAGTTGCTTTTAAAAGTTTGAAAATATGAGAAAGAATAGGTCAATTAATATGCCAAGCATTTTTGACGAGGTTTTCTTTTAACTCTTTCTTTAACTTACTACATTTTCCTTTCTGTTTTGCTGCTACACTTCCTCCCCTCTTCCTGTGTGTCTCCTTCGGTTTACTTTTAATTCCTTCATGTACTCCACCTTTCTCTGTACACTGTGTGCATTTCTTCACCCGTGCTGGGTCTCAGACTCTTAATGGATTGATCTAAGTGCTCTCCTGGCGCTGTGCAGCTGCTTTATTGCAACAGAAGCTTGGCCTCTAAGGCGATGTGGTTTCTTCTCTTGTCCCACAGTGGGGCAACAACTGATGCCCTTGATGAGCTGGCTCTGTTGCAGTCACACTCATTAGCCAACAGATGTGAGATGTCACAGCATATCACAGCATCAGGCACCGGTGGATACCTTTTTGCCAAGGTGTGAATAATATATCAGATTTTGTTTACAGACTCCTCTCTCCTCTGACAGCCCTCTGCTTTCTGGCATTGTAAGAGAGCCACCAACTTGCCCGAGGACAGATAACACTGGCAGAATACTTCTAGTGTTGTCTATCACCTTGCATTCAAGTTTACAGTTGCCTAACTATGCGTGGTGACACCGCCCTCTGCTAGTAACACTGGGAATTGGGTAGGACGTGTCACAGTATGTGATAATATCTCAAAGGACAGTCTCAGCAACAGAGTAGGTGTGTGTCCTCTGGTCTCCTTTCTAATCCTATTTGGACAAGGAAACTGATTAGAGCATCCCTATGTGAAGAGCACAAATCAGATCACGTTTGCTGCTCCCATTTTGATTAGGGATTAATTGAAATAGGAACAAAGCCCCCTGGGAGCAGAGTGGAAATAACAAGGGTTACGAAGCTTCACATACACACTTTCCATCCTCCTTTGTCTCACTTTGTTGCTATCTTTGGTTTGGCTATCCCACCCTAATTCTCTCTCATCAAAGGCGCATGAACGAAACAACTCAGATGCATAGCCACCCATTCTAATTCCTACGTCCATGCTGCTGGCATTAATATAACATTCTACAAACTGAACTTGTCTCTAGCTCAGTTTACTTAGTTTTGTTAGTTACTGTAGGATAATTTTTTCAAAAACAAAATTAAAGGAACTCTTGAACACAGTTTGTAAACTTACAATGATTTACAGTGTATTAATACAGTAGCAGAGGAAAACATTGACAGATTGCAAAGTTTCGTCTTAGACTGTAGAATGTAACTCAGCATTACTTAACATAACAGTTAGTCAGAGGCCAATGTTTAATAAATTCTTTACAATTCTGACTTTGTATTGTAAAGTCAGCTAACAAATGACACCTCCCTCCAAACTTTATGGAGCACGTGCACATCACTTTACCCTGTGATGAAGCACTGGGTAAGCATCTGATTGAATCATATAGAGCAATTAAGTTTTGGTTGCAAATTATTTTACAAATATTCTATTGCATAATCATTATTACAATTAAGAATAATGTGCACTTAATAACAAAGAACAGTACAGACATTGTAACAGTTCTGTGAAGAAAGGGGCCTTATTGCCTCGAGTTGATATAAGGCTTTGTGGGCATAGATTAAAACTTCAAATAAACAGCATTTGGTTTAAGTGCACTTGAATAGTGACTGAATGAATTTAGACCCCTCTGATCTCCTTTCTCCTCAGCGGGGGTGATATTAATATTATATTACACTGTGAGAATTGCTTGATGCTCAGCCATTGTAAACGACTTGATTGCTGCCGTGCTGTTTGATATGGGTCTTCTACTACCAGCATTTCTCCATAAATCTCCCTTGTTCAACTGCTCCAGCTCCTCTGATCCCCTGTTCCTCTTTTGGAAGCCACTGACCGGAAATGTTGATAAGATGAAGTGATGCTCCATAAAATTATACTTTGCTGTCTGTGAGACAATCATCTGTCTATTTTTGATGTGAATTGTTTCAGAGACATCACAGAGGCTAATGAAATCCAAGACGACCAAACTGTTCTGGTATAATGTGGACATCACTGGTTGTCTGTGTCTATGTGTCAGTCCTCTGACAGTCTGGGAATCAGTGAGAAACCAAATGAATACTTGAAATTACTTTGATACACTGTTCAAGTTTAACACATTATCTTTCATAATAATTGTGTACAGTGCTGGTTTCTGAGTATCTTGTAGATTATTCGCCATCTGCAAATTTACATTGCCAGCTTTTGTTAGTAATGAGATATGTGTTGTGTTAATAGTGTGTTTAAGAGTCATTGAGTTGAGCTTTAATTTGCCGCCTGATATCACTGGAGAGTTCATCCTCAAGGGAAAGTTGTATTCTGAATGCAGACTGTCGGTATGAATGGAGCTTACACGTATGATGTATGTATACTCTCCAAGGGGTGTGGCACTTCAACTACCTGCTTCCATTTCCCATTTCTATACTTTTGTATGCATATGTGTGTGTGTATGAATGCGTCCTTGTGTATAAATGCACGCGTGTCTCTTCTCTCTCTCAGGACGAGCAGTCCCATCCGTCTTCCGTGCTCAGTAATGGGGGCTCAGGGTGGCTTACGCTTGGCCTCCTGATCCGTCCTCATTTGGTTGGCATTTCGTTACGGGCCAGACACTCTTCTGTGACACCGAAGGAAATCCAGACTACCCCCTTCACCTACCATCCTCACCACTGTTTCTCTTTTGCTTTTCTTTCTCCTTAGTCCTTATCCATCGGTCTAACAAACAAACACCACACACAGACACACACATTTTCTTGCTTGTCTGCATCTCAGCTTTCACACCACTACCTCAGGATGAGGCAAAATGAGGACAAATTGATATGAATCCGAAGGAAACTAGCCAAGGGGTAAAAAAAGAGAGGAAAAAAAAAAAAAAAAAGTAGTGGCGCCCGCCTGCAAGGAAACAGAAAGCATAAATCCACTGATATACTGCTGTGGTGTTCACTCTGTAAGCGTGTCCGTTCCTCATTATGATGCCCATAATGGTTATACAGGAGGAACGTCTAGGACAACCCAATGTCACACCAGCATCACATTCAGCAGATCTTGCTTTTTCATTTTGAATTCACCATCAGTATAGATTTCCAATAAAATGACTGGAACTATTTAATTTAAGCACATTGGCTGAAGTATGGGTTCTCCACCAGACTTTATCGGTGTGAGTGATGTTTCCATAGTGCATATGTAACACAAATGGAGGTAAATAGAGTCAACATGAGATAGGTGATCAGTCCTACCCAGGCATGTGACATGGATGATACTTTCAGCCAGTGTGCTGCAATGGACACTGAATAGCCTGTGGCTTAAATAGGAACCGACAGTAAGCTGAGACAGACCTCATTTCGACTAAAGGCAATTCCCTTTCATAGCGGTTCTCTAGCCCTGAGCTGCTAGGCCCAAAACAAAGCCAGTCAATCTAATCATGAGAAAAGGTGAGTGGGGAGGGCTGGAAAAAAGAAAGGTAGAGAGCCTGAGAAATAGCCTTTCTGTGTATAAGTGTGCAATTGTGCATGAGAGAGAGTAAGTGAGTGGGAGATAGAGCTTTGCAACATCAATCCTATGAACTCTGAGGCCCCCGGATGGCACTCAGAGGTGTTTATGTATCTAAAACCAAGAATCATCCTGTGTGATGCTTTCACTGTCTGAGAGAAAAAAACTATGAGAGAGGCTAGTACCTGCCTTTTCTCAGCCCACTCTCAGCTTCAGTAGTGAAATATGGGCCTAATCATTTTTACACATAGTAGCATACCAGACTATGTACTGCATCTGCAAATCTTACACAGACCCACACTTTCATCCAGTAAAATTGTACTTACAGTACCTTTTAAACTCAAAGGCACACCACCAAAATAAAAGAAAATAAAACACACTCACAAAAACTCGCAGATGCACACTTTTAGTTTTTTCTGCAGCGCATTGGACTAAAAGTTCATTGTGTAGGTGTTTGCAGTGAGGTGAAGTCTAGTCAGCACAACATGGATTCTCAGAGCTGCTGCATATCCCTACTGCTGAGCTGCAAGTACTGTACAGTACATCTCAATTTGTTCTGGGAGGGATTAAATTCTACTGGCTTGCAAATCTTTCCAAAGCAGCAGGAGAAGCACACAATGAATAAATGGAGATCTGTAAGAAATATAATAGACCCATGTTTGAACCACTAGAATCCAATCGGCCTGGAAATCTGTATCTATAAGCTATCTGTGGGGAGTCTAGTGAAGCTGGATACAGTCGTAAATCAATGAGATTCAGCATAATTACAGACTGCCTTAATGGAAAATTGCTTATCATATTCCAGTTTCTTTGTAGATGAAAGGTATATGCACTGTAAACATTACTATAGGTGAATTATGAAAAAATATCATTGTCCTCCAGCATTACTGAAATCGTAATAATTACAGCCTTCTGATGAATGTTATTCATTTTACTAGATCTGAATAAAAATAAGAAAAATAAAGACCTTAAAGGTCTAGAGAAGGTTGAAGAGCAGGGGCTGAGAAAGGACAGCTCCTAATTACCCTCATCACTCACTCCTGCTGCTAATACATCTGATCCTCTTCCGGAAATGAAAAACCTCATCACTACCAGCTAACTGATATGACATAGCTGACGAAGACTTTTACCAAACGAGATTATTTCTTGCTGATATTTAATAGTTTTATTCTTCAAGGGGGTCAGAGGTTAAGTTAATCACTGTTTACCTGCAGAATGGATAGGGCAGTCTGAAACACTAACATTTATGTTAGCAGGGATAATAATAGATTAATTTAGCTCTTAGTTCAATATTACCATAAAAATGAAAATTAGCATACAAATTACAGATTTACTTAGCATTACTTCGAAATAACACAGTGCAGGACCTTGTTTTCTAGCAGGCTATAGCCATTATATAAATTTGCTTTACAAGACACTAAGTTCAGTGGCACCACACACCTTACACAGGCAAATGCGCAGATCTTTTTGTGCAGAGTTCACATGGCAGAGGAATGCGGAGGATGCAGACACCTCACTCAATACATGTCACTATCTGGGTGCTGACACCCTGTTAAACTAGTCTTGAACCAGCTCCACTGATTGATCACTGAACTCTTTCTTCTTCTTGTAACTGCGTGTCCCCCCCAACGGGGAACACAGCACCTATGCGTGCAGCTCCTGAATATGTACCAAAGTTTTTGCCTCACCACATGCCATGTACAGTAGCATTAATTATTCACATGTCTAGCCCACACTTATAAGTCTGTTGAAATCAAAGCATCGTATGTTTTAGTTATTAACTGTGTTACTGTTACACCCACAAACACACAAGCTCACATGCTGAAATTCTGTGCACCAGAAAATGGAGCGATGAGAATTTCTCCTCATTCACAGGGTTCAGGCTTGGTCATACTTCAGTTTCATGGTATCTGGCAGATGCTTCCAAAAAATGCTTTCACTCTACTCATGTTTTGGCAGCAGAGCAAACTCTCTGTCGGGGAAGGACCTTATCAGAGATCGACATTGAGACC
Source organism: Helostoma temminkii (assembly GCA_900302695.1). Classification (NCBI taxonomy): domain Eukaryota; kingdom Metazoa; phylum Chordata; class Actinopteri; order Anabantiformes; family Helostomatidae; genus Helostoma; species Helostoma temminkii. The sequence goes on from OMLM01002643.1 coordinate 85,845, forward strand.
TGCAGAGAACTTAGTTATTCATCCAACTTACATGTGAGCACTGCAGGTGTAGTGTGTTATATTTTTGAGAGCACCTTGATGATGCCAGACGTATCCTACTTGAGAAAGTCTAGCTGATACAGTCACTGTCTTATGTATTGAACTTACAGGTTACAAAATGTATCTGACTTATCCGAAATAATCGGCAATCCTAAAATATTTATATTGTAAAAGTGAAAAATTAAACAATAAACCATAACTCTATAGAGAGTGCCTTCCAGTCTACTTTCTAGAAGTTCAAGTTTTCCCTAATAACATCTGGCCTTGTAACATTTCTCAACAGTCTGCTACTTGTATGATGTACCACACTGTTGCCTGTCCAATTATGTATTTTATAGTTAGCTTTCAAATCCTAAGGGTGAGATAATTTAACAACAATCTGTTAACATTATAAATGTAATTACCATACTATATCACTTGGTCTAACTAAACAGCCTCTGATATATTCTGTTGTATCCCTATTTGCTGATGGTGAGGATGCAGACTTTAGTTGCCTGAGTTATTAGTTTTCATTATATGAATGCACTATTCAAGGATGTACAGTTTTACAATAAATGTCATGCCAAAAGTTGATTAGTGTCGAGTAAGCATTTAATCTGCGAGCAGAAGATGGACCACAGCCAGCACTGATCCACAGTCACTGGAAGACAAGCCTGCCCTTATTTACTTCTGTCAAACTTAAACAATACATTTATTTGTATTAATTGTTTGAAAAACCACACATTTTGAGTGGCAAATCTATTGTCACCATAAACTGGATTTATATAATATGTCAAAATGGACAGTTGTACATGCATTACAACAGTGACCAAGCATTATTACTAACAATAGGCATATTAAACATGGACTGAGAGTCCTGTATGACTCATTAGGTTATGTTTGCCTTTTTCAGTGGTGTAGTTCTCTCTCTTACTTCCTGAGACACTATGCTGTAGATCAATAGCTCATCACAAGGCCCATTAGCAAAGAGGATAAATCAAATGGGGTAGGGAAATGAAGTTTAATCTGGTTTAATCCAGAGCAGTAAAGCCTTACTCTAATTGTTAGTTGTAAAGACGATAGGTGGATTACTGGCAGCTTTTTAAACAAGGTACAAATTAGTTAAATATGTTCTTTTCAGCTCCAAATTGCAAAGTTGTGCAACTTTGAAAGAACAGGAAGGCTATGGCTAAGAACGTTTCATTGTAAATAGAACTAAACAATGACTAACTACTATGAAATCAATTATTCATTATATTGTTTAATATAATCGGTGTTCGGAAGAGCAATAAGTGTTTTAGTTATGTTTTACTCTCACTTTAAAGAGCCATTAATACCCAAGTTTTACAAAACATTGTCACTGCTTTCGTGGACCCTGTAATGATTGTGAGGTAAACAGGTGCCCAATCATTACACTTCCTCTTTCACCATTGTTTTGTAGTTACAGGTAATCAATTTTCTCATGAATCCCTTAAGTGTTTCACTGCCTATGTTGAGTGCTTTCATTAATCAAGCACGCCACACCTTGGAGGGATGCTCTGTCTTCTGTTATAAATTCTGAAAACGCCAGCAAAACAAAAAGCTTGATAATGTGTAAAAATGAAATATGCTACAGCACCAGAAGAAGCAATAATAAGAGTAACTCCCTCTGTCTTGTTTTCTCTCTAGCCTCTATGCATCTCCACCACCACCTCTCCTGTATCTGTCGACTCTTTGTTTCTCTAACTTCCTTTTCTCTCTCTCATATCCTCCACTTCTGTGTCTCATGAAAGGCTTCATTTGTCATCCGGCATGACTGCAATCTTTTTCACTGTGACCTCTACTCTGTCACTAATGAGATATCAGCTATACTGCTTCATGTTCCCACAACCAAAACTGAGACCTGGCCCGAACAGTTTTTGAAAACACTTTTTCAGTTTGCTGAAGCAATTTCAGGCACCTGATGTGCTGAATTTTCCACAAAGAAGCTGTAATGAACATTATATATTTAAGACTTTCACCCAGACAGTAATGTGAAAGATAATTATTTTGAATGTGACGGGCAACTTACATCATACTATTGCATAAGAATCAACTAAAAAGGTAAAAATTAAGAATATGAATGACATTTTGAGCTTATTATGGGGTTTGATAACGTCACACCAACACCATTATGAACATATAAGAGTTTGGGACTTTACAACAAAAGCCCTGTCAAGTCCACCACCTACACTTCACATTACCACATTACCCCCCCTGGCCC
>OMLM01002644.1:5942-44061 GCA_900302695.1 Helostoma temminkii
GAACTGCTTTGTCATTTAGTATTTGCACAATTTATAATCCTTAATATATTTTCCTCTTTGGAAATGCAGAGCAATGGGTTCAACCCAGGCATTTCTGAATTATGAGCAGAGGAAAAAACAGTTTTAGAACTTGGCTCAAGTTAAGTTTGCATCGATGACTTCATTACACAATTTAAGTAATCACTGCAACTGAGTCACAGGCACATTTAGTATAATGCAACTGGGAATGGAATATTGCAAAGTATTGATCTTCCATTTTCATTATTTGGTAACTTTCCGCTGACGCATTTTAACAGACTGTGGATGCCCTGAGTGAATTAGTCGGCTTGGAAACATCCTGTGTTCAAACATTGTAGCACGAGAACATAAAAAAATCAGGCAGGATCATCTATGTAAAAACTTCACAGTGGCCCTTCATCTCTGACAGCAGCCAGCTCTACTTAGTAAGCCACAAGAAAGTGTGGCTGACAGTGTGCAGGAGCCTGCCTGTAATTCTTACTGATAACTGTGCATTAATCTACCACTCCTGCGTGGAAGAGCACATCAAAAGGAGATTAAAATTAAAACTAAAAACGCAGTGATCCAATGTATGGTTAAGTCTGCAGATGATAAGTTATATCCGGAAATTCAAAACAAAAACCGAGACTTGAAAATTACCATAATGGAAACGTACAGAGCTGTGAGTCAGATGCGGTGGGTTTTTTCCCAGCGTTCTGCAGGTGCCATGAATGACACAATGTGGACAACCATGAAATATCAAGTGACCGTATTATCACAATGTAGATAACACAACCAATACAAGAGTCAGAGACGATGTCTGTCTGTTGTGCGATGCCAGTCACCCAAACCAAAAGATCAGAGAGAAAGGGGGCTGGGGGGTCAGCAGCAACATGTTTGTGTGGCGGAGTAAATGGATCACCGTGTGGATGTCACATAGCTGGTGTTATCCCCTCTTGGAGCCACAGAGAGGGTCATTGTTGTATTGTGAATACATGAATATAGATGTATGGCTTTCTTCAGGGTTTGCTTAAGGCCTTGAATGCATCAGTTCAGACCGTAAACATGCCTGGTCCTGTATCTGAGCTCAAACATACAGGAATTATGAAGGGCAAAACTTAAAATGTGCTGCCACGCAGATACCCCCAGACACCATTCAACCACATAGCCATAATTAATACTTTATTCCCTAGCAAGTTGCCTTCATGAGAAGCAGATGCAGGGAAGATGACCTGAGATTGGAAAACCACATGTGAGGAGGCAGCATGGAAGCAAGGTATCATGTTTACTTTCATAAATATGGCAATTCCCCCCACCCAATCACCCCCCTCCACACACCCATTCTCCACCTAGCAATTAAATCCAGTTAGAGATTACTCTCAGCTGCACCCCAGTCTTCACAGGAGTCTCAGCCTCCAGCCTGGACTGATAATAACTATGGTCTGCAGTGTTTCAGCCATTCATTTGATAAAGTGCTTTTCACCTTGCAGCTTTCATTACCCACATACCAGAAAGTGTGTGCATGTGTAAGTTGAGAGGTTTGGAGCGAGGTGATTAAACAAGAGTCATGTCATTATTCCGTAATCAAATTTTCAGTTGTGATTTAGACTCTATGATGCATTAATGGACGGTGAACTCGGATCGATATTGGAGCAGCGAGGTGATTAAACATCAGTGCAAGCTATCCAGAGAAAGTGTTTATTGTTGTAATTATGAGGACGGTTGTCCAGTAAGCCTGCTGCAATTAGAGAAGCTAATGCGTGAAACGCCCCTACGGGTTGTTTTAGTATGTCGGAACAAACATCCTATTTGCTTGTTCAGGTTGAAGGGCTTGTTGTTTGGTGTATAATAGACCATGTCTGCTAGCAACAGCTTAGCTGCTCCACTGAGGCGTCTGTCCACACATCTTTTTGGAGGTTCTTTAAAGAAGGAGACTGGAGCAGTCTCAAGACGGACAAAAAGATTTTTATTGTGATGTGACCCCGCTTGACACTGTGAGGTTGTTTCTGTGGTGCAAAAGCATGCTACTCCAGGGCTAGACTTTCAAACAATCAACAAGTTAAGACTTCAGAAACTATATCCACAAGGCACAGAGCACATAGACAACTGTTTTTTGACTGTCACAGCATAATGATTTGAAAACTTCAAACCGAGGATATGTAAAACTTTACCTTAAGAGCCTGTCACAAAGAAAATGTATGTTTGAAAGTGTCTCTCCTTCGCTGCCACAGACAGGCCTATTTTTCATCATATAACAGAGCAATACAAGACCAAGCAATGTCTGATATGCACATCCATCACAGCCGATGTTTTCTTGTTTATCATTTCAGAGAGAAATTTCAAGTCCATTCACTTTTCATTTTTTTTTCACCTTGGATAACCAGATCTCAGTAGGTATAAGTCTTGATAACCAATGCAACGGCAGTAGAAGCTACTAAAAATAATCAAAATTAAATTATTCCTTAATATTAAAGATTAACAGAAACAACATAGTGGACTTACAGTCTGGACAATCCACAATGACACAAGGACATGTAATTTCAATTTTAATAAGAAAGTAATGTATATAATGCTGGGATAGGCTCCAGCACACCCGTGACCCCTGTGGGGAATAAGCAGTTCAGAAGACGAATGAATGAATGAATGAATGTATATAATGTATATGTATATAATGGATGTGATGTGACCAGCAACCAGATCAGGTCAAAATTGTTAACACTGCAAATCAACAGCTTCACACACACAAACTATGTAAAGACAAATGTGTAAGGAAAACTATAAAGATCTTATTTGGATGGATATGAAAATCAATATTAAGTCTATAATTACAACCTCTAGTCACATAAACAACACACTGTGCTGATAAATACAGTTGTTGCATATTGAGGAATATGATCAGGTCTATATTCTTAAGAGCAAGAAAGTTTTAAAAAAGGTGGCATTTGAAGAAAAAAATGTATATGAGTTTATAACTATCAAATATTCTATATTGCTGCTATATTACATGCTGTTTTTGCTGTGGGTGCGCAGACAGCATCTGTACACATTCACACATTACATCTCTGGACACATCGGGTCAAAACTATACAATTTAAATAAAGCTGTTATTTGAGGTTTTTAAAGTGATCTGAATATTTTTTATGACCAGGAAGTAGACAGGTGTAACCCGAACTCAAATAACTTGCAGCAATATAATTTATAACACTATTATTGCTCCCACAGACACATACACATTCACCTCACACGTAACTTGTTCCTCCTGAGAAATATTGCTCACTGTACTGGCATGAGTTAGCAAATAATTGCCAGTCAAGGGAGGAGGTAGCTTATAATATGCATTGGGAATTTTAATCTTGACTTTTAATAAGCTTTTGACCTTCTTGCGTCTGCAGCCTATAATTAGAATTTCTGGCTGGGCCAGATTGACAGAATGCTGTGTCTTAGGGGAGGTAAAGCCTTGTGCAACTGCGGTCAGCAGACCTTCTAAATCATGCGGCTGCATGGGAAATGTTTAATCTAACAAATTGGTTTCTGTTTCCTCTCCTTTTTTTCATTCTTTCATGCAGTAGGTATTCTGAATATGGAGGTGATGTCATCGTCTCATCCTTTTAAGAGTTAACTGTGGAGCATATATTCTAAAGGGGAGGCAGAGAATCAGGAACTAGTGAGCTCTCCTCCTTAAGCCAAATCTAATTGTTCCCTTATCTTCCTCAAGTTTAACTTCCCCATTGAAAAGGATTGAACTGTCTGGACTTTAACTGACTTGCATGTGTGTTTCTCCATATGTGACATCATATATCTAATTGAGCTGCAACACCTCTTGGGATTTCTGCTATTGGCAGAGTGCAGATAACCTGGTTTGAACCTCCACAAACAGTCGCAGTTGCAGTGTCTTGCAACTGAGTTAAAAAGATGAACTCTCTCTTCTTCTTTGGACCTTTATATCTGTCAGGCAGCACTAAATTTAGCGGGTGGCATTTATTTACTTTATGTCCTTGCTGGTGTGTCCTTGCTAAATGAAGGTGAACAGGACTGTCACCATCCAGAGGAAAGCACTGCTCAGCCCCACAGGAGTTGATGAATAACGTGGCCGCCTGTGTGTGTGTGCGTGTGTGTGTGTGTGTGTGTGTATGTGTGCATGAATAGAAACAAAAACATACGTGTGCAAATAATCTATGCGTGCACGTACATGCACATAAAAAGACCTCCTTTTGCATGATTGCTGTTTACAGTAATCCACTCAGATCATACAGTACAGGAAGCTGGGTACATGACCAGCCATCACAACAGACCTGTGTGCTTCCAGCCATACAGGTATTTGAGTTTGCACAGGTATTCAAGCTTCCATGTGGCATAGTGGTATTTGCACCTTTGCTGTTTCAGTGTGTCAGTGTTGAGCGCTACACAGTCCTATGGATCAGTGCCTCTGTATGGATCCCCAGAGCAGCCTCTTGTTCCCTTAACATTCCAGGTACATCCACAGCAGCTCCTTCCTGTCGCTCCCCTTGTGTGGCGCTGATTGACAAGCGTCCGCTTCTCTCAGGCGCGTAATCAATCTGCTAATTGGTGTCGGAGGGTCGGTTGCTGTTGAAGCATCCCCCACTCTTTCTTTGGCCAATTTATCTTTGTCACTAGACTCACAAGGTACATTAGTTGGGAAAGTTCAGTCTCTGCAGAGCCTTGTCTCCCTCTCTCCCTCCCTCTCTCTCACACAGTATGCTGCTGTGCTTTGTTCATCTTTTTTTACTGCAATACATCACACAAAAGAGTGAGGGTAAATGTTAGCCTTGCACTGTTTCCATTGGTTACCACGGCTCAAAATGGTAGAGAAGGCGAACAGGTCAGTCTCTCTGTGCAGGATAATTGATGACAACGATGTACTTTATCATAATTCAATGCTGCAAATATATCACAGATGGACTGAGCAACATAAATAGTAGGACAGCATCTTCAGTGTAGATATAATCTGCTTTAAAGATTAGCAGATTTATCTCAGAAAACGTTAAAACAGCACAAGGTGTTGAGAAAAGAGTAGTATTGAATGACTTGCTCATAGAAACAGCAGCATTTATACTTGCAGAGAGATGACAGAGCCCTTGAAAAAGCACTTCACATCTGATTGATTTACAGGCCATTTCTACCCAGGGTGCCAATCAAGGCCTGATTAGACATCACTGACTCGTTGATGATGGTTCAGACAGCAGCAGCCGTGTCCGCGGCCTCACCAAGCACAGAAGATTGATTGCAAGAGGCCACTTTAACCCAGATTAATATCAGCAAATGACGCAGGGGTCATGGAGTTTTTATTTTTCTCAGTTTACCAGCTCAAACTAGGCTCAGAGCAACAGTGAGGAAGTAAAAGGAAAGACGTGTGCAACTACTGCTTGCTCCCAAGCTTGGATTAGGCCCCCAGTGCCCCCTATTGGCCCCCAAATCATCTGTTGATCCTCTCACACTCTGATCCTCCACATTCACATGGAAAAATAAGACTCAGAGAAACTGGGTGAATGAACAGTGAAAGAGTATTTAATATTCAGGATAATTATCTGTGTCTTTATATGTATTCTTACTGTTCTCTCTCTCTCTTTTTTCCACCATCATCTTGTCTGTTATGCCATTCCCTTTTTCAGGTGCAGTGATATATGGGGAAGTGAGGTAAGGTCATCTGATGGAAGTAAATTATGGTGAACAGCAGAAGGAAGTCTATATTCTCACTCTGCCAGCTTCCTCACCCATTCTTACAACAAGAACAGATGCTGCACACTGATCATAGCCGCATTAAAGTTTTTCACTCTCTCCTTTTTCACTCTTTTATTTTTTTCTTTGATGCACTCACTGCTCTTTAAGTACTTTAAATGCTGCGGCATTCGCCTCAGTAAAAGTCTGTCTCCACTGTTAACAACCACCTTTGTAACAATGACAGGACCATCACAAGATGATTTTATGCAAACTTCTCTAGAGATCGATCCACCTCCATTACCTCCACTTTTATTCATGTGCTACTTTTGTATTAGTGCTTTAAATGTCTTTTCGGTGCAAAATAAGGCTCTTAGCATTGCCTGTGAATCAGAGTAGAGGTGATCTTCACATTATTATTCATTGCTGCCATGTCAAAGGCTTACAACTTTTTTGAATCTCAAGTTTTCATCCTGTTTGTTTTTAACATTTTCATTTTTAGATAAAATGGTTTTAGTCATTCTGTCAAAAAATATTTCTTATTTCTTAAAGGTTCATTTCTGGGAGATTTTCTGTTTCATGTGTGTGAAATGTAACACAGTGTTCTGTAATTTCAATTAGATTGGCATAAATGTATTTCATATGAGACATTGAATGTCCCTGTTAAACTATTGACATTAAGACCTGATGACAAGATCATTATAATTAAAATAAATGCGTTTATAGTCTGTGTCTGTTCAAAGAGAGCAAAGATGGTTTATATTCAATATGAAGAGACAGGATAAACCACCACTGGTACAGGTCACAATGAGATTAAACACCTTCAAGACATTGCTGATCAGCCTGTGTGCAGTGGTGCTTCCCATCCTGGCCTGAGTGCGTCACACTGCACATTATTTCAACCCTGACCCCGACTTGCACACAGACAAACAAACTGAGAGGGGCAAGACCAGTGGACAAGCTCAATATAAATCTGTTTTTTCCTCTACACCTCAAGATGTAACCACCATCCCCACACTTGCCAAGTCTGCTTCCTGGTCACAAAGCTAAAAAATATTGTTTATTTTGATATTACACAGCACTAAAACAGCCTTTATGTCTCTTCAAACACCTGCAGTCTCCTCTGTAATCTAGGCTTTTATAAACCTGCAGTAGCACAGTCAGAAAAAAACTTTCGATGCATAAACTCCTCCCTCTCCTCCTGATGGGGCAGCTGTTCTCCAAGGCAGTAAAGATAAAGGATGACGTTTTACACCTGTAGACTGGAAGTTGGGAAAACCGTCAAACAGTCTTGTTTGTATTTTCACCTCTTAGACCTTATGCTGTCCAGCTCAGAATATAAAGCACATCCGGAAATATGTATAGCTAACAATAAAGTCTACTGTCTACTGTGATAACACAAAGAAATATGATGTTTGGGACGTGTTTCAACATGCCCATGGAACCCTCTCTACTCCATATATTCTACCCAAGGTTAAATATATACTCCGGTTTTCTGTTCCTTGTTTTCATAAATGTATGTAGTTGGTGTTCTTGCAGTGGCACCACATGATCAACCCCATCTTACTGAGTTCCACACAGACAATATATGTATCGTGATATTACAGCTGAATGCACTGCAACATAACGCTACTACACAATGATTTTACTAACAAAGAATAAAATGAGTTTATGTTATGTGGACTGTGGAACAGTTTCTTTCACGCCACGGTTTTTGATTTACGCTCCACAATGTTATCTACAGCACCAGCAGGTAGTTTTTGGGATAAAAAGGCTTAAAACGCAGTAACACAAAGGGAACATGGTGGAACATTTAGTAGATATTTCCTTTGGTATTGGTGGAGATGAAAACAAGGCTAATATGAGAGTCTGTACTGGATGTTGTGTGTTGTGTGTGCTGCTACATGTATAATAGAAAGTGATCATATTGGCAATAGTAACTGAAAAAAACACATTAAAAAAGTAAATGCAAGCAGATGCTGACATATTTAGTCGTGTCCTACAACAAAACCTGACATAAGAAACACACTACAAACATGATTCATCACATTTTTGCGTACTGCGTCTGCATCACCCCGAGAGATGTCACATGGCTCGAGTTAATGTGTGCTTCACAACTGGTTACACTTTTTTTTTCATGTGTGGTACACTGTAAGGTGCTGTCTAATACACACAGTCTGGTCTACCAAACAAAGATGCTTAACATATTGTCATATTGCTCAATCCTAGAACAGATAGACAGTTTCCTGCCAGGTTTATGAGGTTATTATAAGTCCTGTGTAAGAGGTGTGAGTGTGTTTTGTAAACAGACACACCCAAAAGTGATGCCATAAGTCTGCTGTGATGTCTGCCTCTATCTGACCATGTTGTATTGACTGTCAGTCAGACTGTTTAATCTGCTGTACCTGTTGCTAATCGGGAGTTTTAGTGCAGGTCATCGTCTCTCATTTTCTCCCATGAGACACAAACTGAATTTTCTATACCGCTTAGTCAGCGTAGGGGTCACGGGTGTGCTGGAGCCTATCCCAGCTGTCATGGGGAGAGGCAGGGTACACCCTGGACAGTTCACCAATCTATTGCAGGGCCACATATAGACAAACAACCATTCACACTCTCACTCACACCCTACAGGCAATTTAGAGTCACTCCCACCATGTGGGAGGAAGCCAGAGTGCTCAGAGGGAACCAATGCAAACACGGGGAGAACATGCAAACTCCACACAGAAAGACCCTGGCCGACCCCAGGAATTGAACCCCAGGCGACAGTGCTAACCACTGCACCACCGTGCCGTCCTCGGCTACATACAGTGCTGTGAATAAGAATTTTCCACCCTGTTTTTTTTTGTTTTTTATTTTTTTTAGGCCTGGATGTGGCAAGTGAAAATGAACTCAGCTTTCCAAAAATCTTGTTAATCACAGCTCATTCATGATTTAGCAAGGGGGTGGCAGTTATGGTTTCACATAGGCCCAGGCAAGTTTAGACAGCTTTTTTCCCCTCAGTAAATCAAATCTTTCATTTCATCGCCATTTATAAATTATGCATTTTGTATTTACTGTATTTTTTGTTTTATTGTTGTTTTATTGTATTTACTTTACTTTTGTTATCTTTGTTTAATATCAAGATTTGTTTGTTTGATGAGCTGAACCATTTAAGTGTAACAAATATGCAAAAAAAATAAATCAAGAAAATACTTTTGCACAACACTAAGACCATTAACCCAGAGACTCAACAGCCACGTTGGCTAAACAAATCATAAAAAAATATGAGAGCCCAGTGGCTGATTGTTCAGCAGCTATTTATGACGCTACCATAAAAGAATCTAGTCTGTCCATGATTCATTTGATGTTTTTCAGGGGATTTCTGCTTGTTAATATATGAATAAAGGTATCTTGCATGTCTTATCAACCCTGGTTTAAACATGCAGACAGACAAAGGTACTCGTATGGACAATACTAGTGGACAAATCCCTGATTGGTATAAAATCAGTTTTCCATCCTTACAGAGGTCTTGCAATTGTTCTGATGATTTGTAGATCTATCGTTAACCTCTGTATATTTACATACTGTAGATTACTATTGAGCAGAAACAGTTACTATTGCTATTATTATGACCTAATAAAATATACATCAAACCTACATCTCCAGCTGGCTTAAATAATAACACTTCCCTCTGTGTCTCTAGGTTTACGTATTTGAAGAAAAAGCATTTGGGGCCTTAAATTCAACACATTTTTGAGCACCAAGCTCCAGTCTGGTCTGCAGCTTACTTGACAATGTAGCGAGTGGGTGAGTTTTTACACACTGCCCTGTCAGTTTTCAGGGAGCTACACAAGCAGAGGATGTGGTGAAGTCTCACACAAGACCCGACCTTTCCAAAAACTTCAGCAGTGGAAACCGGCTTCTGATAGTTTGGTGAGATTGTGGATGAACAGAGGGTGTCCACAAGGTCTAATCTGAACAAAAACACTGGAAAAGAGCATTTAACGGCGAGAATCGACATGACTACTGAAAAATATCCCATAATATGATCACATTGTGACATTTTCTTTTGAGAAATGGAATGAGATGAGTTTGTTTGAGAAGTTGGGAAAACACCTTTTCTGTGAGAAGAGAGTGTAAACATCAATTTGAGCAGCAGTAAACAACAATCAATTGGTGCTACTATTAAATAATGAGAGCCTTGAGCAAGCTAATCTCTGTAAGATTGGCTGTTCTGCGCGGCGTAAGCACCGTCCACACTGAAAGCAAATTCATTTCCTGCGCTTGTGATCTGCAAATACTACATTGCCTCCCCAAAGCTGAAAGTTAATGTATGATTTGATATTAAGTTCACATGGATACTAAAACAGCCTTCAGTACACTTCTCAAACACCTGCACAGTCTCCTCTGTGATCCCCCTGTGATCTAAGCCTTTTATAAACCTCTCCACCCTGCAGTAGCACAGTCAAAAAAAAACTTTAAACCTATAAACTCCTCCCTCTCCTCCTGATGAGGCAGTCGTTCTTCAAGGCAGTAAAGATAAAGGATGAGTTTTTCCACCTGCAGACAGGAAGTGGGGAGAAGTTCATTTACAACCAAAGCTGTCAGACACATACTTGATTGGACTTTCACCTCTTACACCTTCTCCTGTCCAGTTGAGATGCAAAACAACATCCAGGACCACTGTATAGCTAACAATAAAGTCTGACCTTAACACCGACAACACAGAGAAATATGATGTTTGGGACGTGTTCTGACATGTCCATGCAGCCCCTTCTACTCCATATATTCCAACTAAAGCAATGCTTCAGTTTCTTGTTTGGATTGTTTAAATGTGTTTAGGTGTTAGGATTTTATTTGCAGTGGCACTATAGGATTAGCACCAGCTTACTGAGAAGCTCTTTAGACTGTGTGAACTGTGGTGCATTGTAAAAGAATGTGACTAGCACATTTAAGCATTTAGCAGCTACAGAGCCACATATTTCCCTCTGGAACTGGTGGAGACCAAAACAGAGATTATATGAGGGATAAAATTAGATGTAAATTCATCGGATTGCCTGAAACATGATTACACATAAACTCTTGTAAATTGATAACACATCATCTATTGCAGATTGGTGTCCAAGTTTTCTCTAACTGGAAACAAACACAAGTCTCTGCCATGTAACATAATCACGATCCCATACAAGCTTGACATCTAAACAAATCATAAAAATAAGTATGAGAGCCCAGTAGCTGATAGTTTGGCAGCTTTTTATGAAGCTGCCATAAAGGGATTTGGTCCTTCTATGATTCATTTGAAGTCTCTCAGGGAGTTTCTGCTTGTTAAAAACTGAGTGAAGATGTCTTTAAAGTGGATTTTGTTATTCAGGGTGTCAAGGTGTGAGCGACAGGGATCACCGCCAAGGTGGGAGTGAGAGGTGCAGCGCTAATCAGACCCGTCCTCCAGAGCGGCATTTGACATTTCCCATCAACACCGGCTCCCACCTCGCTCCTCACCTGGCCTCTCTTAGACGCTCAGCTCCCAACCAAACTGCGTTCAATTCTCTGTTGACACAGACAGGCTGCTCTGTCACTCATTTGCCTCATAAACTCCTTTTGGGCTGCTACAGTCACACATGCATATGCACACTCCACATACATCCATTGAGTTTCCCACTCTGAGGCAGATGAGTATTTGTCAGTTTGCACATTTTGACATGTTTTGACATTTAGCTGCTTGTGAGAATTACTAACTGCACATTCATTATCTGTCCATTACCCTCTGATCAGATGAATTGATTTTGGAGTGTGATGACAGGATAAATGTGTACTTTTCCACTTGTCTGTTTGGATTAAAGCTCAATAAGTACATCACTTCTTCAGTAGGGAACTGTACAAAAATCACTGGGGGGTTTCTAGGGTATCTAGAAAAGAAGAAGGGTTTAAGTCTAATATGAAGTGTAGGTCGCCTGCAATAAAGGTGGCAACTGCTTCACCTTTGGTTGTTACGATCTCATGGTAAGCATAAAAACATTCATTCATTCAAACATTCACGTAACAAAATAATCCACCAGGAATGCACACTTGCATGTACTGAATATGACTGTACAGTCAGGCACATGCTAGATCATGTCACCCTGCACCGCAGAAAAAGTTTAACCCGATTGTTTTTCAGCAAAACATTGCTTAATTTTTTGGCTGCATGGTGCCATATGGTGTTAGTCCTGTTCAAATTAATAACAACAACTGGCCTGAAGAGTAGATGTGCAATGCTGAATCAATGCAGTATTCATTCAAGGTTTAAATTGTGTTAGAACATTAAAATAATTTACACATTGTTTATTAAAGGCAAAAAAAATAATGTAAACAGATTTAAATTCATTCCAAACAGTGCTACATACTTTCACATTGTGGTAAGGGAATATGAGTTTTTCTCTCAAAGTTTTTCTCTCAAAATAATAATATCGATGAGGGCCTCCCTCATATTTTAACATCTATACTGCAGTAATTTTCATACAGTCCCTAAATAAACCCTGGGATATAGATTACTCAGGCTGAGTTGTTGTTGTCTGTATATCAATCATCCAAACTAGGAGCAATTAATAATAAGAATAATCCACATACTGTACAGTATTTCTCAATAAATCAACAAATATGAATGTCAGAAGAAAATATTTGTGTGACTGGGTTTCTCCTCTCTATCATTTCTGCTAGCCACAAAAACCATTGATCATTGTGCAGAACATAGTATTCAACACAAAATTTATTGCTACTTTCACTTTGAAGTGCCATCAAATATCCAGCTGACAAAGATCTCTGTTCATCCAAAGCCACAATTCATAATAAGATATGAGTCAGTGTCACTTTTGTTCAGCTTCCTTGTTCCTTCCAGGCAATAACTTTGATCAGTGGCAGCAATTTCCTGGATTAGTAAAGTCTGAATGAACACACAAGGCGGGAAGGATATAGGTTGCTGTGGAACTGATCACTATCAATTTTTATTTATCACTCACACCACAGAGTGCGGTAGCTCTTCCCCTTTTCTGATAAACTGGGATATATGTAGCAAATCACCTTCAAATTAGTTTTAATCAAAGTGGACACGGTGATGACACAGCACAGGAAATTACTCTTAATAGTGTCTAGTCGTGTGAAATATGCAAAGAACGATATATGTTCAAGAAAGAAGAAATCTGATAAACAAACATCTGGGTGTCTATTTGATGACAGACACTATGCTTTACAGATATCATCAAGGTAGATGAGAAAGAGCTGATTGAGGTGAGGAATGCCTAAGCACTGTGCTAGTGTATCATAATTGACAATCAAACACAAAGGTGGTTTATGTGGTTGGCATGGGTACTATGGTAGTCTGCTAACACACCATGATTAACCTTTCCTGTTGTTTGTTGTGTTCATACGCCTTATTTTACTCAGAGGGGAAAAGCCCGGGGTGTAATGGCACACACTCGAAGCACTTTGGGTTCATTAGAGAGATAGAATCAGTGTCCTCACTTTAATGAAAACCAGTGCTGAAGAGTTCATGTTGAAGCAGACTGCTCATTTTTTAAAAGTGAATTTGCATAGCACATACCACTAGTGTGACTGAGTATGATTTCAGTTAATCATGGACTGTTTCACAACTCTGTGTGAGTGATAGAGATGTTTTGATTGAAACTGGTTTTTCAGTAAATTTGTTGATGCTCAGATTTTACATAGCATCCACATGCTAATTTTTACACAGACAAAATAGTTTCCACCACACATTTCCCGGAAGTTACGGTCAGAATCAAATCAAACATTTTTTTAACTCATAATGTCAATGATATTAAAATAATAAAACTATTTAATAATCTCACCCTGTTTTCCTTACTTTAAAGAGCTTTCATAAACAATAACCATTAGGAACACTTCTCTGCCTCTGAAATCAGTTGTAAAATGGCCTTTGATACTTCAAGTGGGGCTATCTAAACCCTGATGGTGTCATAGCTATGTCATCAGGGTTATCGCTTAGGTTTGAAACTTTAAATTATTAACAAAAAGCCCAGGTTAGAAATTTGGAATTTGAATTTTGTTTGATCCAGGATTTGACTAGGACAGCTTGACTAGAACTAGAAGTTAGGACTTTAGCACTTAACTTTGGCACATTAATTTTCTTGCTGAAAATTACAGGATGGATAAGACTCTCATATTTGTTCATCAATTGTGAGCCTGGGGGTGGTTAGCTTAGCTTAGCATAAATAATAGAAGCAGGTGTAACAGCTGTCCTGGCTCTGTCCAAAGGTAACAAATTCCCAGCACCTAATATATTTATAAATTAATATATTTTATAAATATAAAAAATGATATAGAAATTACATGATTATTTTCTGTTGGGGGTATGTAGAGGACTCCTTCTTGGCCAGGTGTAGCAACTTTCTGTGGTCGTTGTTTGTTGCCTCACAGTGATGACAAGACCTCAGACAGGGCCAGAATAACTGTTTCCCTATGTTTATTAAACGTTATCCTAAAGTAAGTAAGTTACCCAGCCATTCACCGTAGCTTCATATTTTACTATACAGACACGAGAGCCATAGTGATCATCTTACCTAACTCACAACAGGCAATAAGTATGTTTTCTAAAATTATTAACAAGCCCTTAAGATTATTGTGTAATCACAGAAACCTTCAGTTGCAGACAGAAGTGAACTGAAAGCAGGGACATGACATGATTGACTTGAAAATAGTCTCAGGTAATAATTTACTACATTTTCCAAAATAAAAAAAGGGCAGCAACGGACAAAAGAACTTGAAAGAAATTTAGGTGTAAATTCTCTACAGTGTTTAATCAGAAACTCTCTTTGCAGTAATGCCTGAAAGTAAATAGCGACCTGAACTGCACTTATCAATACCTCTGAGTCCTTCCCTTTTCTGAGACCATTGCTTAAGATTGTGATGGTGTTGCACGACAGCCAGCCCTGACTCACCTATCGTACACACACTCGGCCCCCCGCTCTCCACTCACTCACCTCCTTCCCCTCCCACTGAGTTCACCCTGCACTGCAGTTCAAAGTGGTTTGTTGCCTGTCTAGCCTTGGCGTTTAATGTTTAAGTATTGGGAGCGGTCGGAGAGTGCAAATAAAATGCCTTTACAAACTCTGGGGCACGCTGAGGGCTGTGATTCCACATACTGTATTGTGAAATTTCCATTGTGCTTGACAGAATAGCCTCAGAGCACCAGAATCTCAGTTGTATTTTGACTCTTTATTCCTTCATAATGCTCGATGCGTGCATCTTAGATAAACCATTTAGAAGAAGGTTATTCAAATTTATTATACTGATAAAGGATTACACATGTTCGCAGGATAGATGGCAACATGTTCATACTATAAACTGTTTGCCAAACATTCAGAACAGGATAAAGGTTTGAATGCAGACCCCACCTGTGAGAAAAAAACCACAATGACTTGTCGTGGGCCGACTTTCTGTTGGACTGAAAGAAAGGAAACTATTTGCAGACACGGAAAACAACATAGAAAGCCTGACACTACTTATATGTTTGTGCGTGATTATTCTGTAGCCCTAATCCGTCTAACAATGTTACAAAACATTCAGACAGGAGGAGGCTTTAAAGCAGTAATTGGGGGGACTTATACTGGTAAAACTCTGCTCAACCACTACTAGTTGCATCTCGCTCGTGCTTGATCAAGACTGTGGCACAAGAAATCAAACATGGGCGTGGATTTAGCCTGATTTGAAGCATATCTCTCAATTTCCTTCACTGTCAGGACGAAGAGAGAGCCTTTTACAGAAAGACAGTGAAACAGAACAGATGAAGACATTTCAGAATTGAATGAGCGGATGTGATGACAGTGTTTTTGGGGGGTACTGGTCTCGATGGAGCCAGAAACTGCTGATTCACTAGCTGTTTTCATGCCTCACACTGGATTAAGCATCACATGCAACAGGCTTCTTAATATGAATTGTGTAATGGCCTCAATCCCTCCAGAATTAGTTCATAAAATCAGCTTCAGCTTTGTTGTGTCACCTTCACATGCATAACTAGGGTCAGTGTAAATACATACCGCTGCAGCAACATATTATGATTTCCAGATGCTGTTTATTGTGCTTACGACCTGAAATAATTATCTGTTTGTGGTGATTAACAATGAAGAGGCTTCTGAAAGGTTGCATGCTGTTGTCAGGTGAAAAAGTTCTACTTTGCTTGATCTAACCTAAATCGCAGGATTATGTGTTCTTTGTGGTTTAGCTGTTTGGTTTATAAAATGCTTTTTACCAATCCTTGGCAAACTGAAAATGGCTATTCTTTAGCTGAAGGGAGAATTTTAAATTACCCATACATACATGTGAATATTATTTGTTAACCCTTTAACAGTCTGGTGAGTCTATCGCAGCATGTGTTCACTCTGAACCCTTGGTATGAGGTGTGGGAGGTTTTCAGGAATAGGGTAAGTTTTCAGTTGAAGGCTCCTGACGTCAGATTGGTCTAAACTATCTGCAGTGACTTTCATTACCCTTAGATGCAAACTCCTCTCATGGAGCACTGGAAGAGGCCAACATCATACAACAAAGTGTAATGTTTGCAAATAGTATTTGCCCCAGTGAACTCAAGTTCAAATCCATTCTGTCACATCAGCACACCTTGGTCTTTGGGCTGCATTATTTATCACAATCTCTGCATTATTAATTTCACTTTGCATCACATTTTGTTCCTTGGGTTATTCACAAAGAAGCCTTTACAGTCACCATTATCATTACCACCACTGTTAAAACTGCAGTCTTATATTTTTTGGAATGTGGGGACCTCTTAGGACTGAGCACTGTGGTTTTGTAATGTTTGTGTGGCATGCCAGGTTTTATCTCATACCTGTGACACCTGAACCAAGACTCTGACCTGGGGCCAAATGGTGCCTCCGGTGCCCCCCAGGATACCACACAGCTGCTGTCAGCTCTGTGTTTGAACAGCACTTCTGCAGAGACTGGTGCTAAAATATGTCTAAAGACATCTTGAGAATCTCCATGACATGTAGTAGAGGGGATATGTGGACTGAAAGCCATCACAGCTGGAAGAGTATTTCTGTCAGGGTTACACAGCAGAGTTCCAAATGCACAAGCTATCTTTTGGCCAAGACTTAATGTTTATGGTCTCAGTGAGCTGCAGGTAGTCTCACCTGCCCTGGTTGTGGTGCCACAAG
This sequence comes from Helostoma temminkii, assembly GCA_900302695.1. NCBI lineage: Eukaryota > Metazoa > Chordata > Actinopteri > Anabantiformes > Helostomatidae > Helostoma > Helostoma temminkii. The sequence continues at coordinate 22,772 of OMLM01002644.1, forward strand.
CCTGGCACAGACAGAACAACACCAGACTGGAGGTCAGCCAGATTGAGGTTTATTCAGACAGAAGCCACACCAAAGGCTGGAATATCTGTCCTCACTTCAGCCCTCCAGAGCACCCGTGCCACCTTGATGAGAGCTATAGTTGCTCCAAAACAGTTCAACTTCCTGTAATTACTCTTTGTTATCACACAAATAATTTCCTTCCTGAAACATTTTAGGTACATGTTTTCATCTAAAGTGATATGCCTTCAATGCAGATATGATGATCTTTTAAGTGTGCTGGTGCCACACTCTTTTAATCAACAACACCAAGACTAAATCTAGACTTATCTTAATTGGATCTAATCACAGGAATGTAACTAACTAGAGAAGTTGGTGATTGAAAAATATTTTAACCAAGAAAAAAAATAAAAATCATACAGGTAGAGAACTGATTAAATAGGAGCTGGTGCTGTTGCTTGCCATGAGTCCCATAGTGCCCTTCTTCTCTAATACAATATAGTAGCTTCAGAAACTATCCAGAGCTGGACACTTTTTGTACACTTTGTAAATGTATTCTAAATGGATAAAACTCATTTTGTCAAATCTTTGCAAATATATTTATTAAATTGAGTCTGCGCACACCTGTATTTGGGCGGTTTGTCTCATTCTTCCTGGCAGATCCTCTCAAGCTCTATCAGGTCATTGTCATGCAAAAAGGTGAACTGTAGCTCCTGTCTCAGGTCTCATGCTCCTAGAGCAGGTTTTTCATCTGTGTGTTTGGCTGCAGTCAAATTTCTATCAAATCTGACCAGTCCTTCTATACCTGCTGCTTAGCAACACCCCCATACACAGCTTATTTGAAAGTGTCCTACATTTTCTTCTATCTGGTTTGGCTCTCTTAGTGTTAAACAAAAACTTAGATGATTGAAGTTAGTAGTAAAATCATTGGAACTCAGTTAAGCAACCTTTCTGACCTCCATCCTGTCTGACAGACTTCCATGGTGCTGCCTTCTGGTTCTCTCCTTAGCTGCCACAGACCAGAACCAGTACATACAAACACTTTTTTCATCCCTCAGCTGTAAGTATGGACACTTTTAGTTGATTTTTAGAGTTTCAAATCTGAAAAAAAAATTTGTAATATATGTATATTGTGCTTTTTTCCCATTTAAACTTAAATCTACAACAAAAATAAAGTATGCACACAGTGAGGAGTGTCAGCATGAATGTTTTCTGACATGACTGTATGCCTGCAATTAGTATAGATACTAAATATAGTGGTTACCAATACTAAATCTGTCAATGAAGTGGACTTTGGAAGGAAGACACCATGCAGGGAGCTGGAGGGTGATCCTTTGGTCATAACAGGTGCGCGCAAAACAACATTTTATGTGCTACTCCTTATGAAATCAGAATGGAATATAATAATTTTAAAATTAAAATAGATTTTTTTGGCATTTTCAGCTGGATGGCACAACAGTGTGCAGAGACTTTACAGTAGGTCTATTTTTAAAATACTAAAGTTTTTAAAAGTTTAAATAGCGGCAACAATGAGGTAATTCCGTTATGTTCTAGACTTTGATTGACCTAAACAGTAGGAAACCTTTCAAAAAGGATAATTTCATGTTCCCAAAGCGAAAAACTATTTCGGATTTAAATCCAGAAGTTTAGTAATTAAAACAGCAAATAAATGAATTTATTTAGCTGGTTGAAGTCATCAATAGCGGGACGCGCAGTGTGCGTCCACGAACAGTTTTACATCCCTGGGAAATGTGTTCTGTGCGAGAAGTTCACTTCAATTCCTGCACGCACACAGAAATCACTTTAACCAACTACACTGCTTCAGAACTGAGCCCAGCACTGAGCAAGTGCTGCTGTCAGTCCTGCCTTTTCTGTGAAATCTGGAAAACAGGAGGGCGAAAAAAAAGACGGTTTATAATTGATGTTTTCCCATGGAACAGCCCCTCCTCTCGCAACGCAGGCAAACCCTCAGGTGGAAGAAATCTTTTAAGATTTTTTTATGGGATAACATCAGGAGGGTTTGTCTAGGCGAGCCAATCAAGTCCCTCCCCTGCTATAGATCGGTGCTATAATACAAAGCAGTAAAAGCGGTCGCCTCACACAAGCGGCTGCAGCTCCACTAGTGATCCTTTGGCTTTTAATTCTCTCACTACTTTTTTTGACACTCCTTCGATGTGCCCCGTTATTTCCATTTGTCTGAGGCGTTCATTTCCGCACCTGCCACGGTAGAGACCAAGCAAAGGCGAAGCAGAGGAGGAGACAAGGACGTTGCGAGAGCCGGGAGAGGCAGACGGTAGAGGTAGCAGCGGCGACTGGCTTGAGATCTAAAAGGACAAAATGCTGCTCTGTACCAGAATCGTATTTTTCGGTCTCATCTGCTTGTCCTTGGTGTCCTCTGGGATGGGATGCGGACCGGGCAGGGGGTACGGCAGAAGAAGACATCCGAAGAAGCTGACACCTCTTGCGTACAAGCAGTTCATCCCCAACGTGGCGGAGAAGACCCTGGGGGCAAGCGGCAGATACGAAGGCAAGATCACAAGAAACTCCGAGCGATTTAAAGAGCTGACTCCCAATTATAACACAGACATCATATTCAAGGATGAGGAGAACACCGGTGCCGACAGGCTAATGACTCAGGTAAGGAGGCAGAATAATGGTTTTCCTTACTGTCCGTTTCCTAACGCACCGTCACTGCGCACTGCAACAACCTCCTTGTCAGACGGACTGCGCACCTTAAGTGAAGTCTGATTTACCCGATGCTGAACTCTTCACACTGAACCTTTTAACTTCACTGTAAAAGCAAATGCGCTTTATGCAGCAACATGGGAGTTTGCAAAGGCTGAATGCTTGAGAAGAATGTAGAAATCCAGCTGGAGAAGTGATGCAGGCGGACAGTCAGGACAGTCGGCCTTCATGATTGTGACAGTGTAGTTAAAATATTAATGTGCCTCATCTCTTCATATCTATATTTGTATCTGTAAGAGACTGTATTCTTTCCTTTACGGACACTCATTCATTTTACCTTATAGTTCATAAAGAGGCACATTTGAGCTCTACATCACAGCTTGTTTAAAGCACCTTTTCTTTATTCAGCCCCTGATTACAGACAGCTGGAGATGCGCACCGCTTCCACCCGGGCTTATTCAGGCATGGCGTGGCTCTTTCAGACATATTCTCGCCCAAGCTGCTGTAGTTTATTATTACGCACGTTATTCATCAGTGCATGAAAACAGTGACATTTCTGAGAGTGTTCTGGACTTCGTAAATGGGTGGGACCCAGCCAATTATAGGAAAAAGGCGCACGGAGGTGATGGTGCCTTTTGCAAATACACTTGCATGAAAGATGCTTTTAAAAAGCCTCATCCTCGTGTAGCCAATTAATTATCGAAACTCACAGTTTGCTCAGTATGGACAGGGCGAAGCAAACGGAGCCTTGTTTTCTGTCCAGGCTGCAGGATGCCGCGTCTCTTCAGCGTGACTTTTAGCACTCAGATAGTGGTGAATTATTAAAGGCGCTTGGGTGATATTGGCTCAGTAATGATAAAATGCCAGTGGTGATGCTCACGGTGGTGGTGGTGATGATGATGATGTTGCCGGGCGCGCGCCGGAGTCCCTGAACCCGTTCCTCACACCATACATGAGCGCGAGCTCCGATAAAATATTCACTGTGCGTGCGGTCTGGCGTCTCTCAGCCCTCCCCACATCTCCTCTGTCATACTCTTATAGATTCTCATACACACAGATCAGCACGTCGGGATGTGATGCACAAAGCGGGGTTCCGGATTCCCCCATGGATCCTCGAGGGGCTTCCAGAAAGACGAGAAAGGGCTTCATTCCGTTTGGGGGGGAACATGTGTTCATTAAATGAGAGGGAAAATGTCCCGCATACGGTATAAACAGTTGTGTCTGCATCAAATGATATAGCCAAGATTGTACATCCAAGATGATTTTGTCTGTGGTTGTGTTATGTTAGAGTTCTATTTTGAAAAAATCTGACAAGTGGCTTTTGGTTTATCATCAGTTTCCTTTCAGTATCAAACAGTCACTCTAGGTGCGAAGTGTGCATGAAAAGGTTTTTTAGGAACCCCTAACTGGACCCGAGACGCAATTTGAACTTGTGACCTCTGGTCAGCGGGAGGCCATAGTAAGTTAAAACAGGTGCAATTGTCCTTATTCTAACTACCATTGCAAAGTGATCTAATTAAAGTCAAAAAGGGAGAAAGTGTAGCTGTTGCCAAAGGCATTAACATTATCCCATGGATGATTTATGCTGTACCAACGGTTTTGCGCTGTTCCACGGCTTTACGCATGAATGCAGTGGGCTTTTACGCATGGAGTTTTACACGGATTTAGTGGACTTTCCCCGTTATCTTACGTTGTAGAAAATAGATGCCGTACTCACACACGTAACCGTGCAGTACCCGCAGTAGCTCCCATATGTGTCTGCAATAAGTGAACTAATCAATCAATTCGCTGAAGTCTAGCCAAGACAATAATACTTGCTACTTGAAGGAGCGCTCGAACAAGCGCTTACTCCGTCAGCTATTAAGTCACAGCTCACTCCCAGGAAAGTTGCCAACAGGGGCGTTTTACAGGCATTTACAGATAGTGTTTTCTGGAGTGCAGAGACCTGGGTTAACAGAGGCACCGTTTGAAAGCTGAGATGGAAATGTCCTTTCCACTTTATAAAACTAGTGTCAGGATAAGAGCAAATATTTAGTGGCATTGCTCAATCTCCAGTAATGTGACACTTCAATTTAAGAATTTTCCAGACAACCTGTGCAACACAAGAGTTGATTGTGCTCAAGAAAATAACTTGAAATGAAAGGAAATAATCGATTTGCCCCGGGAAAGCATGTCACCCACACTGTAAAGCGTCACTTTTAACAAGTAGCTTTGGATTGTGGATCACTGTTTTGGAGCTGCAGTCCACAGTGCAAACGAGTCGGAAAAGAGATGAGCTGGCGGCTTGTTTGCACTGACAGGTAGCTGATAAGTGTTTCCTCTAACCAAATCATTTGTGAAAAGATTAAGAGGGCGGGTGTTGAACAACTTTACCCCGAGCACAAAGCGCCGGTCCGGGGCGCCCTGCTGCGCTTCACGGTGGCTGAGCAGAATTTGGCTTGATTTGCGGCACACGACCTAATGAATTAATAAACAGGTTAAGCTTTACGGCTCTTGACTCCGACAATCCCACTCAGACTGTGTGACGTTTTGGGGGAGCTGTAGCAACACATTCTACAAGTGTGATATCCTAATAAAACAGCCACTGATATATGTGGAAACTCTTTTTGTGTGAACACCCTTGTTTTAAAACTCGAGCCCTAAGGGAAAAGGACAGTGGGTCATACATAGACGCTCCTCTGTGCCCCCATACCATCCCTGAACGTCTCACGTCTGTCAGTCAGCAGCCAAAACACTTCGACTTAAGGAGGCATGTCACGTTTTCAAGACTTTGCTGGAGAAGAATAATGAAAGTTTCCCTCCGCGGTTGGACTGAAAAGAGTCTTTGTGGTGTTTTATTTGACATATTGGTTGAGTGTTGAGAATAGTTGTCTTGGAGAAGGCCAAGCATCTTCATTGAGAGAGCACAGAGAGTTTGGGGTGCGACGACTTATTTATAGGACAAACTCCAGATATTTAAAGGCGGCAGCTGCTCTTGAAGATCATCTTCATGTCATCTGCATATCAATTATTTATTTAAAGAAAACAGACAAGTTACAACCAACAAAAGAGTCGCTCATGTCATTGCCTAATACAAACTCATGAATTTATAATGTATGCAAGTTGTGTTCAATGCGACGCTTTATGGAGGAAAGGGACGCTGCTCGCATCTTTCCCAGAGCAAGGACCCATATATTATAGTCCAGTGAAGCGAATGCGGTGCCTTTTCAATATTTCATCAGCAGCTTTCTTATCCGAGATGTGCCCTCTGACGCTGATGCTCGCACAGAAATGCAGGCTCACATTCAGGATCAGAGCTGCAGTTCAGTCCCAGTGTTTCAGGAATCAGGGGCGTCAGGTGGTGATGGAGAGGGCGTGGTTTCAGTCACTGCAAATATGATTTTTAACTTATTATTATACAGCAGCAGCAGGGATCAAGCGATATTAGGGATATTTAGAAGGAAATGGGAGGAAAGACTTCTCTGTGTGAGCACCGGCTTAACTAATCAATGTAAAAAGACTCTGGTTCCAGATACTATTCTAAACTAAATGTATGCCACAGCTTCTACCTGCGAACTATGACCCTGTGTGATACAGCAGGTGACCAACTGATCCATTTCTCCTTCCCGCAGAGATGTAAAGACAAGCTGAACTCGCTGGCCATCTCAGTGATGAACCAGTGGCCCGGAGTGAAGCTGCGGGTCACCGAAGGTTGGGACGAGGACGGGCACCACTTTGAGGAGTCTCTTCACTATGAAGGCAGGGCCGTGGACATCACCACCTCCGACAGAGACAAGAGCAAATACGGCACTCTGTCCAGGCTGGCGGTGGAAGCCGGGTTCGATTGGGTCTATTATGAATCCAAAGCCCACATCCACTGCTCTGTGAAAGCAGGTATGAGGCCGGAGGGAACCCATCTTACTTTACTGTGAATCTATAATGTGATGCTGACTGTAGGAGCATAAAAAAATCTATCATCAGGCGCGTCAGGTGCGTCAGGTCATCTACAAGAGAGCGTCAGAGAGGCTGCCCCAAATCAGAGAGCCATCAGATGTTTTTAAATAAAAAGTTATCAGAGTCCAAAAATACATAAACAAAATCCAAATGTTTTAATGTTTACACACATTCAAGTCTTCAAAAACTTTCCAAAGCTTCCATGGACTATTCAAGGAAACTAAGGCAGGAGATATGTGTTAAAATCTGTCTAAGCATCTGTTGGTAAAGCTGCACTGGAAAAATATACATTCAGCTCAACTGAATGAATAAAGCAGACATTTTCATTCAGTGAGTGATGATTCACAATAAGTCATTATACTCGGTATTTATGTAGTGATGTTACTGAAATACAAAGACCAAATGTTAGGGTAAGCCTGTGGATTTTCACTAGATTAGGTTTTACGAAAATGTAAATACATATTTTCATGAATTCTGTGTGGACACGACCCAGCCTGTGGACCTATGAACATTTCTCATGCAGCTTATTTCTTGATCTTACATCGCCCCACACCGTCTCCTGGTGGGAACCACGGTCATAATCTAACAAGGCTCCTCGGTGTGACCTACAAAAACAGTTCATTTTATTCACACTAGTGCGCAGCAAAATAATATGCTGCACGTTTTGCTGTTAGTTCACAATTAGATAACAAAAAAACGTGCCTGATAAACCTTTGGTCTGGTTTGGTTTGTGGACAAACCTTGATATTAATTTTTTTATTTTAAGACATTTATTATGGCTCATTCGCTGGGCCTTCATTAAGCTGAGGGCTTAGACAATGCTTGATAAACCAGGGTAGTGTTTCTTAGCTCAGGCTATATTGATAAATCTCTTATTTATCATTCAACACACACTTTGTGAGACCACAGTATGGGCCTGGCCGACGTGTCATTGGGGGTCATGCGACTTTACCAAAAGGATTTGGCTGAACAACGTTGAATTGGTTGGGGTAAATCTGGTTTTCAGTTGTCACCTTATTTCATGCTCGGGAATCTTAAAAGAAGATTAAAAGCTCCAAATTCTGAGTAGGAAACCCCCTTTTTGTGTGTAGGACAGTGTGATCCTAGAGACTGGTATGTGAAGAGCTCCACCAAGGCCAAAATTATTGTCATCAAGACTGACAACAAAGCAGGGAGAGGTGGTAAAAAGAGGGGACATTGATGTTGCACAACAGAAAGCATTTAAGAGTCCGGGCCCTCATTTAAATTCAAATCTACAACTCGAGAGGCTTGGAAAAGTGGCTCCACTGGGTAAATAGTAGTTGTGAGTCGCCTATTTGTGTGAATTGTCACATAGAGGTTTCTGCACCTGAGTAAATATGGGAAGAGTAGCTGGGAAAGGCGTAAGTGTTCTTTACCGAGAGTAGCTCGATCCACAAGCTGATTTAGAATAACAATGCCTGCTCTTTATTGGGTTTTTTAATTAAGAATAGATGAGCCAAGGCTTTCGCTTTTCTCGTCTCAGACAACGTGGACCAGGCCAATACGCATTTGGCATGGAGGAGCCAACAGGCATCATTATGCAAAATGCATATGGCCCACCATGATGTGTGGAGGCAGGAAAAAAATACAAACACAAGAAAAAAAGTTGTTGAATGGGGGTTTTGAATTATGTCTGTCTTGACTAAAAGCACTCATACTATTCATATTATATAAGACTTTTCAAACTTTTTCCCGCCTGGGGACATTTTGTGGCTTCACGGCAGCACCATTATGCCTATGTTTTTTTTTGTAAGATTACATTTTATTAACGTAAAATTTTATCTTAACAGAAAACTCAGTGGCAGCAAAGTCAGGCGGCTGCTTCCCAGGCTCCTCCACTATCACCCTGCAGGACGGCACCAAGAAGGCGGTCAGAGAGCTTCAAAGCGGTGACAAAGTTCTGGCAGCAGATGAGGATGGAAACGCGATTTACACCGACTTCATCATGTTCATAGATCAAGACTCAGCGACCAGGAGGGTCTTCTACGTGATCGAAACCGACTCGGGTCAGAAAATAAGCCTCACCGCTGCGCACCTTCTCTTCGTCGGGCACAACAACTTGACCGAGAAGGACCAGCGGATGTCGGCCATCTACGCCAGCCAGGTCCAACCTGGACAAACCGTGTTTGTCTTGGAAGCTGAGCAAAGTCGACTCGAGCCCGTGACCGTAAAACGGATTTACACGCAGGAGCACGGCGGCTCCTTTGCACCAGTGACCATGCAGGGGACCATTGTGGTGGACCAGGTCCTTGCGTCCTGTTACGCAGTGATAGAAGACCACGACCTGGCGCACTGGGCCCTGGCACCTGTCAGGTTCGCCCACTGGCTGTCCTCGTTGCTTTTCAGTTCCCAACCTCACGCCAGCGCACAGACCGACGGAGTGCACTGGTACTCCAAGATCCTTTATCAATTAGGAACATGGCTGTTGGACAGTCACTCGATCCATCCACTTGGGATGTCAGTATACCCGAGTTGAAACCTCAGCTACAGGAGCAGAATGAGACTTAAATGTAGGACTCACGAACTATTCAGTAGATTAAAAATAAAATAATAATAATGAAAAAAACGAACGAACAGATAAACGAGACAAAGGCCCCAGCGGAGTTGGGATATTTATTTCAGTGACTTTTCCATGACGCGTCCCCTTTCAAAGAATGAATGGAGCCTTAAAAAGTTTCTCTTTGAATAATTTATTCTCTTGTGAACTCGCTGCTGTCACACAAATGGATTCTGAAACGGTGTGAGCGGCAAATTGTGCATAATCTATTTTTGTATATCTCAAATGCAAAAAAAAGAAAAAGAAAAAATGAAGAAAAAATGAAAAAGCTAAAATAGCGCAAAGAGAAAATTGTAGAAAGGAGCTAACTGACAGGTTGTAATGTTCATATGTGCATATGTGCAACTGACTGTTATATTTTGGGGAGAACAAACTTCGCGGGGTTCCATAAATTATATTTTTATACACAGAATTGTAAATTAGATTTTGACAGATCGCTACCGAATCACTTTTCGTTATTTGAAATAGTGTAAGATATGAGAATATATTTTAATTTAAATACAGTAGTTGGGAAGGTATTGGAAAATCTTGTACTGCTTGGTTTATTAAGAATTGTATTATTTTGGAAACTGTTCGTTTAAGTTGTCGGAGAGGGACAGATATTCTGCCTCGCGTCTGCATTCTCTGCTTCTTTTTGTTGTCTTTCTATTTTTTCCTGTTTTCTTCTGAGAAAAAATATCAAATGCAGATTCTGACAATTCAGTAACAGTTAAAGTAGTGCTGAAACAGTTTCGTTGAATAAATTAATAAGTAACTCCTGTAAATGTACTAAAATGTATTTTTCTTTTCATATTTTGTAATAGGGAAATAGTTTTATAGAAATGACCTGCGGCAGATGCACAGTTTGGATAGTCTATATAGTCAGACCATACCAGTTAACTTTCATAACAGGGCGATGTGTCAAAAAATGTCTAGAGTTTATTATTTATATGTTTATTACAAAATGAGATAAAGAAAATCTTCAAACTTGTATTTGTTACGTTTTTGTGTGAATTAGCTTCGCAGGAAACACAGAAGAACGTTTAAAAGACTTTATCAGACCTTTTTGTTTTTTAATGAGCAGATAATTGATCAATTAATCAGGTAGCCTAATAGCCTGCAGCATCATTTTGATCTAATTACCTGTATTAATGCAAAAGCATTCATTTTAGATGGTTATAATTAATATACAACCATTGGTTTACAGTAAACTGAATGAGCTTGGTGCCCTGGGTGAGCTCTCAAACAATTTCGTTCTGTTTGCTGGCTTTTACAAAATGGCGAAAACGCGGCGCTTTGAACTACCTTGTGCATGCTTGCGAAATGTTGAGAGCTCATGTCAAATTTAACGAGCTTTGCCCACCGCAAATAACTTCTAACTTGCAGACAAATATGTGTTTGTTGGCCCTATATCTGCTTCTGCTGTTGAGGTGAGGTTGCTCCATCAGTGACAGCCAAGTCTAAATTAAAAAAAAAAGTCACTGTAATCTCAAATCACATTTGTTAATCTGAACAAATCACTATAATCCAGTAAAATTTCCGTAGGGACTTATAGAGTGCATGCAGCATTTGATGGTGAGGTTGATGTGATTTAGTCCTCCTGGGGTGTACTGTGGTATCAGTACTCCAAGTTTTATAAACTGTACAAGTGCGACGCCATGTGGTGAATCACCGGTAGTTCTGCCTGGGAATGCTTGGAAAATCCCTTTCTATACTGGTGCTTTCATAAAATAACTTCAGTCAGCTCAATCAACTTTATTAACTAGTAAATAAATGGGTATAAGACAGATACATGTGGGTATAGAACAAAGTGAAGCAGCTCTCGTGTTGGTTCATTCTAAAGAGAAGTTTGATGTTTCAAACTGAGCATATTCACAGAGAAGCTGAAGTGTTAGTCTAAAATCAAAAGATGATCAAATCCATCAATCCGGACCAGTTTATCAAAAAGGCTGAAGGCGCCACTGAACCACAGCTTCTGAACACTGTTGTAACACGAGCAGGAATTCCACTTCCTTCTCCCACATTGTGTTTTGTTGTTGATATTGCAAGGTGGAAACTTTGGGAAGGGACAAAGCGGCCCATCTCTCTCCCAGCGCTGTGACCTTGGGTCTCTGACAGATACAAAAGCGTCTGCGCAGGGCAGCATTCCTCAGAGCAGGTAAATAGAGCCTCCTCTAATCCCCTTGGGGGCCCTCAGTCTGCTGGAGATCAACAACGGCTTTTACAAATGTTGACATTTGCAAACATGAACAATCTGGCATTCTGGAAAACAAAATTCCCTGTTTCTAAGAGAGCTCTGCAAATGGCAGGGCTCGGTTCATTCCAGGCAGCATTTACTCCTCTTTGGCAGCAACCAGCAGTGCTGAAGATGCACGTGGTAAGTTGGAGGGAAAAGGAAACCTTTCGAGGATTGCATGCATAACAAGCCATCACATTGTCAACTAGCTCTGTCCCCGTCAATAAACTGACTCAGAGAACCAAAGAACTTAAAGCAGACTTGTTACGTACATACTGTTTTTGCAGATGAACTCATGAGATCGACACTTGGCTAGTTTGATGACACAGCAGATGCTATTGATTATGATAAAACATTAACTAAAATAAAAAGGTTGGCAGCTGGAGTCACTATTTGACACTTGGAACCAATAAAGTTGGACAAATCTGAGGACATGAAAACTTCACTATTAAGCGTTTGCTGCTTTCTTCTTGAAAAAACTACAGAGGAGATGTTGCAAACAACTACTTCATTTAGAGGGTTCACCAGTTAAAAGGTCTGAGAAGCACTGCTTCATTTGAAACCATTTTGGTCTGACTGACTGAAGGTTTTGGTGTGAAGTGAAGAAGATATTAACCACAACTCCTAATTTCACGATAAATAAAAGTCAGTGCCACGGTGCATGTCAAAATCTTTATTTTACATTAGTTTCTGGTATAAACCTTAAAATTTCTTATAAAATCATTTTTCCTCTATACACATATCACAGTTTACAGTATCAGAGTGACGTTCACAATGATTTCCCACACAAAACATGATCACTTTGAGTCATCAGTGTGAAAAGTGAAAACACGACAAGATGCTTTGTCAACAGTTTCAGTCAAAACTCAACAGTTTGATTTTCAGTCATTATTCGGTGCACCACACAGTTCGAGATGAGAAAAATACTGCAGTGTCTTTTTTCGAAATCCAACCAACCAAACAATGAATGTCAAGAAGCTGGGATGACCTTTGGTGCAGTGAAAGCCAGAAAACAGCTTTAGAGTTACGTGTCTGCTCTGTGACCCGGGCTGTCGTCACAGAGATGGAAACCTCCATCCAAAGGGTTAACAAACAATGGTAATCCAGGTAGGCCACCCTGCTTGGTACAGAAGTCTTAAGATCATTCAACAATGGCAGCAACAAAGAAAAATATGAGTAACCTTTAACATATATGAAGGAAAGAAGAGCAGCAACGGCAGGAAGTCTGAAGGCAGCAACATCTATTTAGAGAGAAGCAAGTTCAAGTTAAGTCTTCGTTAAAAGGCTGCGGGCTGGGTAGCTGTAAAGGAAGGTAAAGTGAGTGAGTTAAGTGACAAAGCAGCATAACCGATGAAACTGGTAAACGGCTCTTCCCACTGCTGAAAAACAATATGTTAAATCAAAATGTAATTTTACTTTGATGATAATAGTTCTACCCAAAAACAAAATATCTGTCCAATTGCAACCTCAAAGAGCCCAATGTAAAGCACAAGTGTGGGGCCATGCCAGCAGTTCTGCATATTTCTGCTCAACCAGTTTGTACCTTTCATGTAATAATCATTACTTCTACTTTTAGAGATACAGGTTTAAACCACACCAGAGATAAATACAAATTATGTAAGGCAAAAAAACTGTAGGGAATATTATATAATGTAAAGCTGGATTTTGTTAATACAAAAAAAGCTCTATCTAGTGTATATTACATTTGAACAAAATGCAGCCACTGCCTGAACCAAACAAAGACAAAAAGATACAAGAAGATACTACATGTATCTTTCTGCATGTTAAGGACAAACTGAGGGGAAAAAAATATTTAAGCCTGATCAGAAAACACTTGAAAGCTCAGCAGGATAAAAAAAATCTCTCAAGTGATCTAAAATGGCAGTAAATGACCTTAAAAAAAAGCAGACCAAGCGCATTACATTGGAGATATAAACTGGTAATAGTTTAGTACATTAATCAAACTGCCCAACTTCAATTTCAGGTGTAGGCACTTTCCATAATTTCATCAACAAATGGCATTAGATGACCTTAAGCAAGATTCAAGTCCGTTCACGTTTTCCTTGTTGCAACATTACCAAAGGCCAACAGCTGCTTTAAAGTTGAGCAGTATATCTATAATGTTGACTTTTATAACTGTCAGTAGACAATATAAACAGAATTAAAATCCAATTTGTTGCTTAAATATGCTGAACCCTGGTATGGCCCTTTAACTTTGGCTTTGAGGTTACCAAAAACACTGATGACTGCTTGTGATTCAGCTCTGATGAACTGGATGTGACCTAAAGAAAAGGAAAAAATGAAATTATTATTTCAGCTACAGAACCTGTAGAAAAACAAAAAATTAGTTTTGAGTAGAACCCGACCCAGCTAGAGGAGCATTTAAAAAATGTTGGTACTAGTCAATAGCCACCACATTGAACGTCTCTTATGCAAGCAAAAGAACGTCCAATAGACATCTGACAGAGTCTTTGTGGATCATATCTACATATTCTACTACACACATGATGGTGTTGTGATTGGCGGAACATCCTGCCAGTTAAATAAGTTAGCACCATTTTTCTCAAGAAAATTACTCTGAGAAATAGAATTTAAAAAAGCTTAAAGTACATATATGAAGTAAGTCTTAAGATTAAGGTACAAATAGATTCAATGTGAATCTGTTCTGTCAGTACAAGACCAAAGGTCTCATAACAATATCACTATGAATGGCATTGCCAATACCTTTCCAAATCCAGAGGATTTACCACAGCACTAAAATAAAAAATTTAACCCACAACATGTAAGACAGTAAAAAAAGCAATGTTAGACAACAAAAACCTCAACATCAATCCCACTCAAAACAAAAGTAATAAAACATAAAGAAGTCAGTAAAGCACAACTGTACAACATATAAAAGACTTAAAACCACACAACCTCAGGTTTTTACAAAAAGTAATAGGGAAGTTTAAGACCATGGACATTTTCAGCCACCTCATTTCTCAAGCTGAGAATTCAGTGACTTTCACTTGCAAGAATTACGTACTTCAAAATAATGGATTGACTTATTCCAAGTAAAATTTAATTTAAGAGAAATACCACTAAATTTATAATTTAGGTTGACACATGCATTCAAAGACAGAGGCTAGAAAGTGCTTGCGAGCATGTACCATTATTTCTTAAAGGTAATCTGTGATGTCATCCAGATGCACAGCCAGGAGTTCATTTTTGGACAGTAAAAAAAAATAATAAATAAAGTATGTACATCATCAATTAAAATTAGAATCTTCCGGTTCTTGTAGTTTGTGCTGAAGTCATATTGAGTGATGTAATAACTACTGAGCCTATTTGTAAATCAGTCATGGAGCAGCATATTAGTATGACATCACAGTTACGTCTGCAATAGAAAATTTCAAAATTTTAACTATGAAGCAAATAATTTCGACAGCAAAATTCAGTGGCATTCCCCTTATTCGTTAAGGCAGTACTTCTTGTAATATTACTGCTACAATGTATAAAGTTACAACGTTAGTAAGTATAAATATTCAAGAGTTGCATTGATCCCAAAGTTTTAAATACTTTTTAAAAGTATGTACGATCTGCTGCATTTTCAATGTTCAATAACTTACAGAATCAATGAATAAAATGCAGCACAAATAAAGATATTTCATCTGAAAAGGCACCAGACACATGGACACACACAACCACTACAGTTTAACCGGCTTCACATACCTGCATGTTCACGGTATATTGGCCATGTTTTTATTTTTTTTGTTTTTCCTTTAAACTTTTAGTCAAATGTCCTATAAACAGAAATGTGGTCCAGTCATATTTCAAATCCATTTTGCCTCTAAATCTGAAACAAAACACTTGTAAAATGATTTATGTCTGGACACGTCAGCATATCCTTACATATAAAAATGTTTAACTTGATACAACACGAGTAAAGAATAACTCCAAAGAATTATAACAGGATAAATATAGCGTGAAAGTTTGGGTCTACTTATGTACATGATCACTACGAAGATAATGGTTGCCCCCTCACCTTCCTAAGTCACATTCTTATGAATAATATACACAAAATCTGCTTTTGAACTGAACTGACAAAATGTGTTAGTGTCAGTAAGGAAAAAAAAATTATGGAGAATGGTCCGAACTTGCTATATTGAATTTGATAATGACGTCTCATGAAATCAAAGTGAAAGCCAGACATTAAGTTGCATATTTAGAGATGATTTTTTCAATGATGTGTTTGCATTCCCCCAAACAAGTTCACATGTTTAGAGAAAATCTAATCAGTGACCGTTCAAATTCCAATAGTTACTTTTTGTAACATTTGTAGAAATTAGATCGTTTTTTGCTTAAGAGCCCAGAATTACAGAAAAATGTATTGTATCAACAGGAATTAAAAATTTTGGATAAAGTATTCTTATAAATTCCTTTAATATTTTTGGGGTCATCTGCCAAGCATTTACAAAGTGCTTTTCCAAGTTCAGTGATAAGATACCAAATTATCAACTGACAGTAACTCACATTAGTAAATCGAGACGGAGACAGACAATTGCATATCCAAGCTCAAAAATCTTTAAAAAAATGTGTATATATATCCTGAATAGCTATAAGTGATTCTCTCTGATCTGTGTAAGAGGACAAATATTCCAAGCAGCAGATATTTCATAAAAAAAACTCAAAAAAACATATGTGCGCTCTCTTAAAGCACACTGAGCACATATTAGAAATTGAAACTACTCCATAATCAGACTAAACAACTAAAATTTACATCCAAAAGCTATGGGAGATTTTTCCCAAAATACGTTCCAGGTAACAGTAAAAACACGTAATTTAGAACAAGAAGCAACAACTGAGCTAACTTAAAGAAGGAGGATGATCTGAACTACTAGTCTCATAGCCAGGACCAAGACAAGCACCACTTAACATAATACTGTCAATACTATAGGAAATTTAGACAGTTTAGTTAGTTTCATTTTGGCCATTTTGGTTGTAGTTATTGCAATGTATGCTGAGTAATCACACCAAACAACATCTGTGCCTGTATGGAAGTTCTCCACTAGGTAGCGCCATTCACCCAAAGACTGCTTGGAGACTCATTTCTATCTGACAGCTTGGGCTAAAAAACAAGCACAGAAAGTGATGAAATGCTGCCACCTACAGACATGGAGAAACACTGCTAATGAGGAGCCCACACAAGTGGACTGGTCACAGTCTGCCACAACCAGTCCCGAACCAGTTAAATACCGAGCTGCAAATAATGTGGTCATATCATAATTACAACATTTAGGTGTTTTTGGTTTGATATTACGAATCTTACTTACGAGGGGAGCAACCATTATTTCAACATAAATTCTACTTAAGCGTCAGTGTAAGATGTACAGCAACACTTAACATTCTACATCAAAGTAAAGTTAATTGTCCAGTGTCTCTGCAGTGCCATTTAACAACAACGGAAAACACATGGTTAAACACAGGCATGTTCACAGTTAATGTCTTTGCGTGTTCACGGTTCCAAGTTGATAGGAGACGAATGATCGGTCTGTGCAGAGATGCTGGATTTGAGTGACACCACAGGGCTGAAGAAATATTCCTATGGCAAAGTTGAGCTGCGCAGCTTGTGCACGAGACGCTCCCACATCAGGAGAAAGTGACTTCCTGTTACTGGACTCCCTGGCTTTAGCATGCTCCTCATCCATCAACCAGCGACACATCAATGTGGGATAAATCAATCATATGCCTGTGTGATAATTATAATAATGTTTGAAACACTGTCTCAGGGGGCTGAGACGCTAACGATACATTACGATATAATGGAATATATTATATATATCTCTTACCTGGAGCAAAGTTTCAAGATCATCAAATTGTCAAATGCAAAGAACTACCACAATATGTAATCATTTTATTGGCATGTGTATAAAGATGAAAAAAGACAATTGATTACCTGTGGAAGCTCATTTGAAAACTTGAAGCGTGCTGGGGACTGGAAAATTTGGCAACTGCTTTCCTTTGCTGGGGCATCATTTTGAACATCTTTAATAGAAACATAAAATTACAAATTAAATACGAGATACTACTCTCATCCACAAGAGGGAGTGAGGGTGGTGAAGGGAAATTGATTGATTTATTCATTTCCACTAAAAACAAATTGCAACAACAGAGGGCGCTGTGAGATCACAAAATGTCATGGCTGCCACAACTAAATATCTGCGTTTCATTATGAGGAACACAACTCATATAAAAACGACAAAATGACATGACATCAGTTACAGCTTTACTTCTGAGTCACAGCCAAGAATCTTTACTTTTTACATGTTGGAACATATTAAGCCCTACGAAAGGTAGGCTACAGAAAAACAATACATTTGCACATGTAAGCATCAAGTTTCAGCATCTGGTACTAACCTCTATGGGGCCAATGGACCTGAGAAGGTTCTGCAGCTGAACTTCAGTTGTGGACGAGGAGAGGCCCTCTATGCACACAGTACAGCGCCCGCTCTCAGCACCTCTTTGGCTCTGCCTGGTGGACATCGGACGACCTCGGCCCATTTGACCACCCCCTCTACCTCGGCCCCGGCCCGACACGACAACCTACGCCGACACCAGGTGTAAGGAAAAAATTGCCCGTGAGGAAAAAATATATGTAAGGTTTAAATGAAAAACAGGAAAAATACAAACTAAACCCTTTTTAGTTTTATTGTTGCATTCAGTTGGATGGAGAGGAGCTTCACTGTTTCTCAACACAAAGAACTTTTTAAAAACACAGTTTTCCTCTTGCACCTCTCAGACATGCCATGCTTTCATGTGATTGACTTATCATATTTCTACATAGAACATCAATGTCAAAACATGATGCATGTGGCACGGCATATCTTCATATGAGCTTGTGAGTGAGAGGTATGTTTCTTCAGCTGCAGAGGAAGCGCAAGAGGAGGAGGAGGAGGACAGAGATGAGGGAGAGAGCCCAAGAAGAGAAAAGGTAGAGGGAATGTGTGTTAGTGTGAGTGTTGGGGGTGGGGAAGCATGAAGGGAGAAGAGCCATGCAAGCGTTATGGTGGCTGCCTTACCCCGTCAGCATCAGTGAGTATGGTAACTGTGACAGCAGCCTGGTGGTGACAGGCGTGCAGAAAGGCCAGGGGACCTTGTGTAGCCTCCTATGTTACACTGCTTTCAGCTTGTCAATACTCCTGCACCTGGCATACTGTCCTGTCTTATAACCACTACTGCTAGATTGGTGTTTTTGCTGAACACCAGTTTAGTGCCAGCGGCATAGGATAACTTTACAGGACACATTTTGGCTTCTTTATGTAACACCTGCCATTACTCCACAGTCTGCTCGATTAATATCTATATTTTAGGTTCAATTGGTGCTGGTCTTGCACAGAAGAATGTGAGCTCTCATTTACAACATACCCTGCTTTGGTGTGGGTTTCCCATGCCTCCTCGGCTGGCCTGCAGTGCTCCGCCTGGTCCCTGTTGCTGCTGTCCTGTCATGGTAACCTTCCTCTGGATGCCCTGGTTGAGCGGGGTTGCTGGACAGGTGCCTTGTTGCTGCACTGGGCTGCCGGTGGTCTCTGGCATCTTCCCAGTCTGGAATGGGATGATGGAGGACAACAGTAATTTAACACCTCAGCTAGAATTACAGCCTTTATCTTGTGTTAGTTTGCTGGCAGCATAAACTCCTGCTCAAATTATGTATTAGGGCAAATGCATACATATGCATTTACCTGTGTTTCTTCTGGACAACGAGGGGAAATGAAAGGCCATATCCACAAAGTAAACTGAAAATGTGCCAGCACAAGCTAGATTCCTATCATACAGGCTGTGGGGAATAAAGATCAACCCAACAAGGTGATGGTCTCATTATCAAATAAAGTCACAGCTCAACTCTGTTGACATGCGGGGAGGAATTGAAGGTCGTCTCTTCCCCGACTCTTCAGAGAGATGTGACAGATCAATACAGGGGAAGAAAAGAGGCGATATCTCTGACCTGTCCCCAGTTGAGAGTAAATGGATTAATCCCTCCTATAGAAATCACAGCTCCTGATTGCACCCATCAAATGCTAAGCTGCATTACACTGGAACGACAGCAGCTCGATGTGTACTCCATCCCCCTTATACGCCCCTCCTCCCTAGCTTTTGTGTCTTGCACTGCTTTGTATTATCCCTGATGAAAATATAATTTGCCTCTTATCTGTGTGCCTAAGCCATACAAATCCAAATCCTCAAAAGTGGCAACTTTCTTACACAGGTATTATGCTGTCCCCCTTGAACCAAGAAAGATTAATTACAAGGCTCTTAGATTGGCATTCTTTTGTTGCCTCACACCTGAGATGGGTTGATGGAAAAAAGCAACTGAGGGATGACAGAAAGGAAGAGAGAAAGCAAGAGAAAAAACGAGAAGAGAGGAGATAACATTGTCAAGCTCCCGCTGATGACAGCAGAACAATGTGGAAGAGAGAGCATCTAGAGAATCTTCTTTTAAACACAGCTATAGGCCTTTGCGGTGTCTTTCTGTTTCCATCTCTCTTTCTCCACCTCACATCCGACTCCCCTTTTTTCTCCAAGATGCGCTACATCAGATAGCTCTGCACAGGTTTCCATTAATGCACTGACAACCAGTTATCTTCATCTGCAGCCAGCCTGCGATTTCGGCTCTGCAGCCTGATCCTCTGGAGTTGGAAAGCAGCTTATTTCAAATACTATCACATCCCACCAATGTGTCTTATCAATGACAAGTATGAATGTTTAACATGCATTCCTTTGTGGTTTTTCAATAAAGATTAACATGTAATTAAGGCCATAGCAGTAACTTATCAAGTGGGTATAAAATAGCCAGCAGTGGTAATTCTGTACTTTGTTGGTGTTAGTGTCATTCTTGTTTTACCCTTTCCAAGGCCTCCATCTTTAAAAGAACACTATTCTGCCCTTAAACAAGAATATCAACCTTTAGAAGAAGTCAAGATATGTCTGCAACTCTACAGATAAATGTCATACTGCTCTCTTTAATGCCTACACAGCCTTTCTGTATTCTAAAGGTAAAATGTGCGTAAAGACATTGTGGCTTAAATACCAGTTCCTAAACCTTAAGAAAGGAAACTCTTAACAGATCAATTTTGCCAAAATGACACAGACATCACTCTGTCATTCCCATAGGTTAGATATCTCTTAGATTACAAAATAGATCGTGTAAGGGCAATCAGTGACATTTAAAACTATTTCATTTCAAAACTATGTCGTTTCCCTAGAGAGTAAAAATCAGCATCAAAGAGGATCAAATAAATGTCGGACTGGGACACAAGAGAAGTAGTTGGGTAAAAATAAAATTATATGCTCACCGTTCCTGAAAGTTTGACAACTCTGACTTTTTGTGGCACCTGCTGGCCATCAGCACTCCTGGTCCGCTGCATAACAGTTCTTTTAGCACCAGGTTTAGGTCCTTGATTCTGAGCCTGAGCCTGAGCCTGAGCCTGAGCAGGGCCCACTGTAGGACTTACAGGCAAGCTTTTTTGAGTGGGCTGGATCTGAGTGCCAGGCCTGTTTACGTTCTGCAGAGTACTGTTCCTCCGTTGTAATTGTTGTTGTTGTTGTTGGAGCTGCTGTTGATTTTGTTGGGGTTGATTCCACTGCAGGTCTTGACCAGGCCTGGGGCTCTGTTGCTGCTGGGTGCTACCTTTGACCATCTGCAGACGTGCCTTGACGTTTGGACGTGGTGTAGAGTTCTGAGTGGTGCCGTTGGGAGGTACTGGGGTGCCTTGTTTGGGATTCCTTAATGACGGATTTAATGGCTGTGGAAACTGCGTCTGTTGTTGTGGTTGTAATTGTTGCGGCTGTTTTTGTTCCGCCTGCTGCTGTTGCGGTGGCAGTCGCTGTATAGGGAGTGGCGTTTGC
>OMLM01002648.1:17754-29727 GCA_900302695.1 Helostoma temminkii
TTTGATTAATTAAGGTTTAATTTATTATTTATTATTATTCTCATCTCCCAATCTTTTTGTGTGCACTTTGGGTCCGCCACCTTGTCTAGCCTTTACAGATTTGGGGAAAAACATCTAAGGAGCTCATTTTACTTTTTGTTGTAATCCATCCCACCCTGTACTTATAACAACATTAAACATCACTTAACTTGAAGTTGTTTGCGGTTGTGCTGTTCTTCTTTAACGGGTAGTTTATTTTGACTGTCTTCAAATGAAATATTGATTTGGTCTTGATTGGCCTGTGATGGCAGCGGTAATAGTCTGTGGGTTGTATGTGGTATTGTGTTTCACTCGCTTTGGAACATGATTCTGCAGGTCCTCGAGACCTTTCAAAACTATTGCTGTGTGTGTACATTTATGTGAGAATGTGTGTAACATTATAATCAGTGCAGTGCAAATGGATGTTTGGGCCAATCAATGTGAGGTGGGGACGTTGGCTCTCTGATCTGACTGGCTCAGATCTAGCTGGCTACTGGAAAGACTACAGAAAGTACACTGGTGGCAGGTTACAGAGCATGTTATGTATGGTTGAATCACCCTCAAAGCTATGTATGTTTGTTGGCATATGTAGTAAGCTAGTTAATTATGCTGACACATCAATATTCTATGGATGATATCCTAATAAAATAGTGAAAACATAAATCCAACTGCTGCTACTTTTTCACCTAATGTACCTCCATACTACTGCTTAGACGCCACTGCTACTGCTGTCTTTCCTGTGTTATTGAAGTTACCGTAACTGTAACACAGTAGCCATTACTAGTTTGTTAGTTTGTCTATTAGTGCGAATTTCACAGAAGGTACATCTCACTTTGACTGCTTTTATATGATGAGACTGAGTTTCACTTGAACTACTGTTGTGGGGTCATTGAGAAATGTCCTCCAGCATCTCCTCCTTTGGAGTGTTGAGTGCAAGTAACAAATGTTCTTTGTGATCTGATTACCTCAAACTTACATTTTTCTGTCCTTAACACCTTTTTTCCACCATTCTGTTTTTTTACCCATCTTAATATTTTCTTTTCATTGGACTGTCTGAGATGTTTTTTTTTTTAATTTGTAACCCACCATCATTGTTGATGTTTAGATTGGTCTTTCATGGGCACTACCAGTTAAAAACTTGTCATACCCTTGGTGGCACAATTTGCATCAAGCAAACTGCTATTAAGCGTTTGTGATAACTGGCAATGAGTCTTTCAGATCACTATGGAGGAATTTTGGTCCACTCTTCCTTGCTGAATTATTTTAAATTAACCACATTGGAGGGTTTTCAAGCATGAACGGCAACAGCATCTCAATCAAATTTAAGTCCTTCACACTACCACCATGTCTGACTGTTATGATGTTCTTTTATGCCAGATGTAATGGGATGCCCACCTCCCAAAAAGTTCAGTCTGTGTAAAATGAGCCTTTGTGTGTTTTTTGGCAGCAGTGGTTTTCGCCTTGGAGCTCTCATGGATGCCACTTATGCCAATCTCTTTCTTATTGTTGAATCGTGAACACTGACCTTAACTGAGGCAAGTGAGGCCTGTAATTCTTTAAATGTTTTTCTGGTTTCTTTTGACCTTCTGGATCAGTCATTGTGCTCTTGGAGGCCGGCCACTCCTAGAAAGGTTCACTACTGTTTCAGGTTTTCTTCATTTGTGGATAATGGCTCTCATCGTGGTTCACTGGAGTCCGAAAGCCTTAAGATTGGCTTTGGTACCTTTTCCAGACTGATACATGTCAATTACTTAAGTTTTCATCTGTTCTTGAATTATATTAGATTGTGGCATCACTATTTAAGTGATTTCTTGATTCAACAGGTAGTTGACAGTAATCAGGCCTGGGTGTTGCAAGTGAAGTTGAACTCAGCTTTCCAAAAATTTGGTTAATCACAGTTTTAAAAAATGCATTTTGTTTACTTTAGTTATGTTAATGTAATATTAAAATTAGTTTAATCTGAATCATTTAATCACAATGGTGTGGTGGTCAGCACTGTCGCCTTAAAGCAAGAAGGTCCTGGGTTCAAAAATACTTTTTCACAGCACTGTATAAATATGTCAATTTTTTATTCCTTCTTTAATCAGCACAATTTTTAGGTATGATAACGTAATAGCATAATGGTTTTCTAATGATCAGTTAGTCTTTTAAATTTATGAGCTTGCCTTAGCAAACACAATGTGCCATTGGAGCACAGGACCGATGTTTACTCAAAATGGGCCTCTGTACCTTCATCTAGATGTTCCAGTAACAATATCTACACTGTGTCTGATCAATTTGATGTTATTTTAATGTACAAATGATCTGCAAAGAAATCTCCCCAAAGTTTTGGCCAGTAGTGTATATTCATTCATGTTCATTAAAGCAAAACAGGATTTTTCTGTATCCTGTCCCTGTCTTGAGCAGAAAGATTCTGTAATCCTAGTTAAGAACAAGAAGTAAACAAGTTAGCAATTTTTTTTTTAACTTCTATTTTCAAAAACTTGTGCAACATGATGACATGCTCTCATCTACAGACATGTTATCAGCCAGTGGTTAAATGTTTCCAATAAGTCTTTATATTGTACTCTTCAGTTTGGTTTAAATTCAAACATGCAAACTTACACCCAGTAGACCTACTGTAAGTGTAAGAAGCACACTGAAATGGCAGAGGGGCCCCTCAATTCGTTTACGTGTGTTTACAAGAGAGTGCATGCTGTGTGAGCACTTTGCTTCATATGGAGACTAATAATGATGAGGCACTAGGGAGTCGAGCCCATGATGCAACTGTAATCCTGCTGATTATAGAGAATACAGTCTCTCTGAGGACTGATCACAGAGCTCCGGACAGCACACTCCAGTCGCTTCACAGGTGGCCCAGGATGTGTGGGCATCTGTATATATGAGAGACACAGACATAAACTGGGAGCAGACTATAGGACATACCATGCAATCAGCACAATAACTTTGTGTCAGCTGCTGTGCACATCTCCCCTTTGCTGAATAAACACTAAATCTCAGTCAGGATGACATCAAACCTTCTGTTCATTTGTTCGTGTCAGCTTTAACATCCATACACTTTTTGACTGGTGTTCAGAACTTTGCATCTCTTTATCCCGTCACTGAGTGGCTGCTGTACGTCTCATGATGTTTCCTAATACTCTTGAGCCCTACAGGTATGTGCTTCAAACAGGCATGAGACGCCTCTGTCTCCACCGACAGAGACTGGGACTAATCGCAGCGGGCGCCACACACCTCAGGAAGGTAGCAATTTTCCATCATTACTGTTAAATCCTGCTTAAAAGAACCGGATTCCAGAGACCTAATTACAAGGTGTTAATAATAACAATGTAATGACAGTCATTTTAAAACCGGCTCAAATCCATAATCCATCTCCCAACTGACTCTCGTGTTTAAGTGTGTGCATACTGTACAACGGTGTTAAATTTAAAAGCGCCTTGATGCTTATTGATTACCATTGTGATTACTCACACAAATGGTGTGTTAGGCTGTACGAGTTAAGGCTTGAATTTGGGCCCCTGTCAGCTCTTAAGTGGAAATGCATCTCTTCAGGTGTCACTGACGCTTTTTTCCTGCTGCTTCTGATGCTCTGAACACAGCCAGGCAAACCCACCCAAGAGACCCACCAGCCAAATTGCAGGATGGGGAAGAATTTTGGCTTGATATACACATATGTTTAGGGTTTTATGCACAATATAACAGGCTTCAGACGTGTCCAGAATTCATATGCATCAATTCAAGACATTCAGACTATTTTCCATTTTCAGTCTCAAACAAAGATTTGCTGATTACAGAGCGGGTTCGGTTGTTGCTGGTAGTAATTATGATAAAGCCTTCTCCCCGTGTAAGATGAAGGTGTGGCATCACAGGGATCCCAAGACACCATCCAATCACAAGTTTTCCCCTAACTTGGGGATCAGGATGCATCATTGGCTCAAAATGCCAAGTCCCTCCTACATTCTTCCCAGCTCCAACTTTGAGAGGATCTAAAAGTTGAGCGCACTCTGTGTGGACTCTGTATGTTTGCACTCCTTGACAAAACGTTATGTGTTCTCTAGCTGGGAAATAATTATCAATTCCGGCTCGAAAAGGAAAACATGTCTTCCCCCGGAGACGGGAGAAGGAAGTTGTTGACAGACGAGGATGTACAACCACTGCAGCTGAAGGAGCGCACGGCGCAGGTGTCCTGCCTGCCCTTCAGCGTCAGTGCGCTGATGTCGGGCAGGAGGCGACCAAATGGGCCGGATGGAGAAAAGGGAAATAACGCTTTTAGTGACGATACAATGCACAGGCCAGATGAAATTTCCCAACAGTTAACATCGATCAAATCAGAGCCAACGGAAGAGGACAGTGCGCCTTGGACATCCCACCCCGTAAAGATACCCTCGTCACCCCGTAAGTATGATGGGATATTGTCTTAAATTATTTGTAGCAATTTTTTTTACTGATAAACTAGGTGATAAATAAGTTTAGTGGGAAAGTTTGAGGAAAAAATAATCAGTAGTTTAAAGCTGGCTTTGAATTCATAATGGCAGGTTGTAGTTAAAATTTAAAATAATATATAGGTATACAGGAATACACCTAAACTATTAACGATAACGATAATTTATAAAAAATGTAAAAGTAAGTTTAAACATGCACACATTTACATTTTATATAGTGTATATATAGTTGAATATTCTTCTATCTGGTTATTTTAGTAATTAATTGATTAGTCTAGACATCAATCACAATAAGTGCCGGTCACTATTTCCCAGAGTTTAAGGTGATGACAAACTGTCCAAATCTCCAAGTTTACATAGATTAAAAATGTTAAAAGGTCTAGCATTTTCCCATGTAAAAATAGATTTTCAAAATTGTCAAATAATTAAATAACCAAGTAAATATTTAAGATCACTTAAATACATTAAGATAAGCATATTACAACAGAAGCATTTTCAACTGTCAGATTTCAGCTTCACGTGTTTCTCATGGCCTTTAGGGCAGCTCAGTCCTGCGGTCTTCTCCTTGAGGAAGCACAAAACAAATCGCAAGCCTCGTACTCCTTTCACCACCACACAGCTCCTGGCCCTGGAGAGAAAGTTTTGTCAGAAACAGTACCTGTCTATTGCAGAGCGGGCCGAGTTCTCCTCCTCCCTGTCATTGTCTGAGACCCAGGTCAAGATCTGGTTCCAAAACCGACGGGCTAAAGCAAAGAGGCTTCAGGAGGCCGAGGTGGAAAAACTCAAAATACCAGGTGGAGCTGGACCCAAAACTTTATTCCACCCAGGCTTCTCATCCCTAGGTTTTCCCCTTGGTGTTAACATGCCGGCTGGATCAGCAGCCCTCTACGGACTGGGCTGTCCAGTTATCCCAGCTGCACATCTGGCTATGTACGCTTCACAGGTCGGCTACAGCCTGTTCCATATCTCCTGAGGGGAAACAACATTATCTAGACAAAGTCCTGCAACTGAATCTAGATGTGTGTGAAAAGGAATGACGGGCATGTTTGAAATGCACGTTATGAGAGACTTATCTGCAACGGACTGAAGTGGAGCTTAAGCTTTTTCATTAGCTTGATTTACAAGGGGATTTTATAAATGTCCTTTTACATTTTGAAAGACACTATTGAAGGCCGAGAATACAGCAGCTCAAAGATCTTTTTCTGCCGTTTACCAGTGCTGACTCAGGCCACTGATGCCATACCATGGAGTCATGGGTATCTGATTGTTGTCTGATTGTTGTGCATACCAGATTGCATATACTGTAGCCTTTTGGCTGTTTTTTTTTTGTATTATTCCACTATCAGGAATATTATTCTTAAATTTTTAGCTTTGAATATGCAGATGTATATTCTTAGAATAAGTGTTCCCAAGTGATGCATATTTATTTATGATGGCACTTAGATTTATATATTTTATGATGCGTATAAATGTGTTTTTTATATATATATATATATATTTTTTGTTTGTGCTTAACTTTTACTGTAGTTAACCTTCTGTTTTGCTGTCTTTGCTTGTGTGCGGCATATACAACACAGTTGCGTTGGCCTATGCCAGCCTAATTGCATGAGTGCATGCAGTTTTCTAGGTATACACAACCTTAAAGAGGTGTTTCAGTTCTATTAAGCCTTATCATACTAATGTCCCAGAAAATGTTGAATAGATATCGCTGAGGTCTGGAGTCTCTGGAATCCTGAAGGGGAGGCTGATACTGTTTTCCTTCATCTCTCTGAACTGTGAGCTCCACACTGACTTTGACTAGTGTTATTGATCTCATTTGAAAATGCGGCACTTATCATTTCCCATGGTCTTCTTTGCAACAGGCCCTTTTCTCAGCAGACACTTGCACTTGTCATAAAAAATAAAACACTGTTGTTGCAAGTTTCCATATAAGCCATGATAATTTGACAATGCTTACTGTTTCACTCTTAAAGTCTTATTATGTACTCTTCTTTTGAAGTACTAAGTCTAAATAGCTTCTTGATCATACATGCTTTAGTTCCACCCAGACAAAAGTGACTGGTCTGATCAATACTGAATAGACTGATCATTTGTTTCTGCCCTTCCTGCTCTACTTTGTGTTCATATAGTACAAGCAGATATCTAACACTTATATACATTAAAAAACTCAACACTGTTTTTTAAGTTTTGGAAAATAAACTTTACATTACAACTCAAGGTTTCACCTGAGAATTGAAGTTGGTGTTTTCTTGAAACTTCATGTTGTGTGTCTGTAATCATGAAGCGAGGGATTTGTGTAGTGAAGAACCAAACACATTAATAGATGATGTATGTACTATTCTAATCTGCTCAATAGTGTGTTGCAACTTACTGATGGTGTAGGTAGATGTTCAACTGGGTGGTCCATGCTAAGAGGCTTCTCCATCTTTAAGATATTATTCAACCAAACTTCCTTTAAAGATATGACATTAAAAAACTGAATGTTTTCTTCAAATAAAATGTTCATTATAGCATGTTACAGTTATCCCTTTGTCATCAGTGGTTTAATTGTCCTTGTCCCTGAATTCGGCCTCCAACACAAAGTAAAAATATATGTGTAGACTTAAAAATAACAGAATTTTCCTTTCTTCCTGTCTCCTCCTGTAAACTTGGAAAACACCTATTACCATTAACACATATTTCACAGCCCATTTGCTCCCATGCATTTTTAAATTAACCCCAGCATTAAGCTGATAGTGAGGTCTTTAATAGTTTTGATTACCCAAGAACCGCAGCCTTCAGTTTTAGATGTATTTAGTGGAAAAACTTCACTGAAGGAAATTATCCCAGCCACCTCTGATAAAAAAAGAGTCTTTTTAAAAAAACTTTTAATGGTTAGTATAAGCATAAGCAAAAATCAAACCACAAAAAAATCACACGTATAAATATGTGTATGTGAATATATTAGCAAATCTGGCATAATTTAATGGCAATGTTGATCAGACTGAGCTAATCCGGTTTTCCTCAGTCAATGAAGTTTAAGCCATTCACGCTTTATTATATATCTTCCGCCAAGTGAGCAAGGGAATCAGAACAGCTCACTTAGGCTTAAAGTTCACATCTTTTCAAGTCAATCTTTATCCAACAATCATATTCCCATATTTACACTAAAATAGTTTTTGTTTCAATAGTAGTTGATCCTTTCCACCTTGTCCATGAATAAATAGGTTATTCCTGTTCAGATGGTAATGTGAAGGCTTCCAGTGCCTGGACAGTGTTTCAATAATGAGGAAATGTTATACTAAAATTACAGATTTTAGTATATTTTATTCTTCTCAAACGCAACATTACCATACTCGCCTGTGACAATATAGTAAGAAACAGGATTCAGAATTTACATTTCTCATTCTATAAAAAACTATACAAAACAAGTATTTCAGACAAAGTCACACTGAACTGTTTTAGTGTAAATATTAAACATGTAATTGTTAGATAAAGACTGCCTTAAATATGTGAACGTAAGTCTATGTGAGCTCTTCTGGTTCCTCTGCTCACTTGGCTGAGGACCTTATAAAGCATGGATGACTCAAACCCTCATTGAATTTTAACCCTTTGTTTTTGTGAGAGGTGAACTGAACGTGTTTTAGTGGAATTATTACCTCCCATAGGATTTCACATTAAAAACATATAAAAACACAAGCTCCGGTCAACAAGAGATCAAAATGTTTAAAAACCTGCAGCTTATGTTTTAAACACCAGTGTATAATCATCGCAAGTCTGAGTCTTTTTCCTAACCATGATATTTTGCAGTTTTGTCATAAATCCACAAGGTGTAGCAACTTCCCATCTATTGTAGTCTTCACTACTCTCATATTAATAGGATTATTCTTGGTATTTAAAGGACACTCCAGGTAACAACATATCATGTTAGGTAGAGATTTACATGTTATATAACATGCAATTTACAGGTTCTTAGATAATGTCTGTTTAATAAACAACGATAGCCCTGCTGAATAAAAGATGAAACTCTTATGTGTTGTTACATTCTGTCTGTGGTAAATGACACTGGGGATTGGGGATTTCTACATCTCGGTGTTGTGCTATGTACACAACAAGAATTTGGAAAGCAATGCTGCCTGTATCAGTTCTGCTTGGACAGAGAATAAGTAGCACTCATCTCTCATTTATTATGATAAAACAAGATATTTACGATTGTAAGGAGCTGTCTGGTTTTGTCTGTCAGGATGGCATTTTATTAAATATGAGTGACCATAATTTTGTGAATAGGTTTAATGTGCTAAACATGCATTTAAGGCAAGCAGTCTCTCCCACTCCTGTCCCAGCATGCAAAACTGAGATTTGGAGAAACATTTTACCATCTAACTGCAAGCACTAGAAAAGCTAAGATACATTACCCACACAGCAGAAAAGCACACACGTTTCTGGTAGCAGTAATGTTCTTTTTATATATGACAAAAGAAGACTGGGGTTGTGTGAGAGTGAGGGTAGATTTCTTATTCTCCGCACACCTCGGAGGCCAGCTGAGCAAAGCACTGACATTTGTGTTGTTCGAAGTGCTGTAATTAGAGCATCTGCTTTTATTTTGTCTTCAAAGCTGTGGAGCAGGTGTGTGTCCCAGAACAATCCCAGCTCTGTGCTCTGTCTTAGTTGGGGATTTTCAGATTTTCTGAACATTTAGTTTGTTTTTGTTTTGTTTTGTTTAATAATATAAGTAATAACAAATATAATCATTTATAGAATTTGGCAGTCACACCTTCAATTCAATTAATTCAATTTATGTTTTGATTGCAATTGTAATCTGTGCAATCTGCACAAACTTTGGCACCAGTTTGACGTATTCCTCACTGGGGGGGGGACCTAAGCTTAACACACACATCTTCTGTGCTCAGAGTAATCCCACCTCCAGCAGTTTCTGTCCTTTGTTTAGTTCTTTCAACTGGTTTGCAAGAGAGTTCAGTTGGCCAAACAACATGACCTATTTAAACATAAAGACACACCTAAAAGCTTTGGCTTTGAGGTTATAAGACAGAGAGCTTTGTTTGGGGTTATCTGTTTTATTATTATGATTATTTTTATTTTTTGTTTTAGCTCTAGGACACTGGTGGCACCAAGAATAAGAAGTCATCACAGAAAGCGAACAGCACACTCCAGCATATGATTCATGTTTATGTTTGTTCTAATGTGTAAGGATTAAACTGCATACATTTTGTTCCCCCTTTCTCTCTCCCTGTGTGTTTTTCTGTCTCTTCCCAGCCTGCAAGCACTATATCGCCGAGATCAGATCTTGCTTTATATTTTGTGCCTCTTCCACACAGGACACACCAATGTCAAATAAAACA
Source organism: Helostoma temminkii (assembly GCA_900302695.1). Classification (NCBI taxonomy): domain Eukaryota; kingdom Metazoa; phylum Chordata; class Actinopteri; order Anabantiformes; family Helostomatidae; genus Helostoma; species Helostoma temminkii. The sequence goes on from OMLM01002648.1 coordinate 27,554, forward strand.
GTGTCTCACTGTGACATCCATACATTTCCCTGTGGGAGGTTTATACTCTTGTGTGCTTTTCCAGAGTGATGCCATCTGTAGCCTTTACCGCTGTCCATGTCTCATCACTGATCTGTGCGTCTTCTCTGTCTCCTGAGATCCTATGAGTCATCAATCTCCTCTATGGCCTCTATTGTACTAAAGGTGCTTTAGCCTTCCAACGCTTCTTGGTAACTTAATAACACACTCACTGACATGACATGTCCACTTAACTACTCAGAATTACAAAGACTGATTCACACAGATACAAACAGACACTAAATCCATCTGTCAAGATATTAAGACTGTTTATTAAGGCTTTGTCTGTGATGTTTGATTGTAATTGAAGTTAACTTACTTTAGAAGTCATTTCAACCCTAGGAAAATGTTATGAAAGGACTGTGAGTAGTTTGTTCTTAACTGTATTGTCCATTCATCAAGCATGCATGCACATTAAACAGATGTAATACTGGCAAATGTGTCTTAGCGGCTAGTCTTATGAGGTGTATAATTCAGTAAAGCACACTTTGTCCCCTGCTTGCTTACATATTGAATTATTGATTAACAGAAGCTGAACTAAGCAGGGGAGCAGATGCAATTAAAAAAAATTATTCATCCCCACTTCCTATTCTGAGCTCTGTCACCACAATGTTGGTGTAAAATCTCCATAAAAACAAATCCCATTTAAATGCAGGGCTGTGGAACACGCAGAACATGTTTTTGTTTCTTTAAATTAAAAGTACACTTGGCAAAGGCATTCATTGTTGAATTATTTTGACTTTAGTTATCCCCTAAGGTACCAGCAAGTCAAGGTCTCAATCTCAGTACCTACAAGATTTATTGGCACAAATTTTGTACAGACATTAATGCATCCATTGTTTGCATCCTAATGACTATTCCAACCCTTATTGTAGATTATTATTTATGGTTTAGACTAAAGGTATCCAGAGCAGTTTCTATAAAGATTTTGTACAGATTTTTTAAGTTCATGTCCCCGGCGACCTGTCCAGGGTGTACACCGCCTCTTGCTTAGATGATAGCTGGGACAGGCTCCAGCACACATCACAAATACCTCCATAATTAACGGAATTTACATCAGCCTCAGTTGTAATTTGTATGTTGTGCTAATTAACATGTTGCTATGCTAACACGTTTAATTAAGGTCCACCCATTATCCTAACCACTTCTCCTGGTAAGGGTCACAGGAGTGCTGAAGCCAAACCCATCTGTTATCAGGCGAGAGGCAGTCTACACTCTGGACAAGTTACAGGGCTGACATATAGAGACAGACAACTATCTACAATCACATTCATACCTATGAGCAATTCAGAGTCATCGCCAACCAGTGGATTAAGTAACGATACTGGAACCAATAACTGAGCTTTGCAAATTGGCCGATGCCCAATACAGAGCACCCAACTGTTGATTTTATAAACTGTATACCTAGCTGTGTGGATTTGCTTTTCTAACATTGCAGTATCTCCCACATAGACTTTACTTAAGCAATCAGCCTAAGTATATAAACGGCCAAGTCTATATTAACTATATTTGGCCATTTATCTGTCAGGAAGAACAAAGACCAGTTAACTAGAGGATAATTTCCCATCGCTGTACGGCTCCTGTGGGCCTACCTGCTTATTTGTTGTGCTGTAAGAATGGTGTAACCTTACTGACAACAAGCACACACTCTGCAGAGAAAGCAAACACAGCTGCCTTAAACAGGATATAGAGAGACATTCTCTGAAGACGTGGACACTGTGGATGTTACAAGTACAGACCAATTCCTTTTTTCTTGTTGTGTGATTGGTCTTTGACTACCTGCAGCACAACAATCGTCTCAGCATCTGTCTGACTCTCTCACTGACACACACACACACACAAAACTCACACAAAACTGACTTGTCCTGGCAGTCATAATGAATGACTGTTTATTTATTGGATACACCTACATTTTGCCATATACTAGTCAAAATAAATAGGAATCTAACTTACCTAAACATTTAATGCAAACAGGAATTTTAAAAACAGAGTATGAAATATAGCAGCTAACACTAATAAGAAGTTAAAAAGAAGTTCGCCATTTGCCAAAGTTGGATGCTTTTGTTTTGATCAACTGCAGAAACGTGGTGTGCTCTTTGATGCTTATGGGAACTGCC
>OMLM01002648.1:29747-63612 GCA_900302695.1 Helostoma temminkii
CTGACCATCTAGGGGTAGTGGAACCTCCGGTGGGCTCAGGCGTGGTAGCACATTGCTGAGCAGTTCATCCAGCTGCTGTGTTCCCAAGTCTGATAATCCAAGCTCCCGCAGGCTCCCCGTCGACTACACACACACACACAAAACTCACACAAAACTGACTTGTCCTGGCAGTCATAATGAATGACTGTTTATTTATTGGATACACCTACATTTTGCCATATACTAGTCAAAATAAATAGGAATCTAACTTACCTAAACATTTAATGCAAACAGGAATTTTAAAAACAGAGTATGAAATATAGCAGCTATATATAACACTAATAAGAAGTTAAAAAGAAGTTCGCCATTTGCCAAAGTTGGATGCTTTTGTTTTGATCAACTGCAGAAACGTGGTGTGCTCTTTGATGCTTATGGGAACTGCCTAGTTAAGAATGCTGTGTTTTATACTGCAGTGCTACCACCACCACCAACTAGCAAGTATCAAGTTTGATGGCTACTTTACAAGTAGTTGTAAAGTACTTCGTATCCCTGTGTTGATGTTGTGAGTCAAGTCTACTGGCATGTTACATTTGATACTGATGACATAGACTGTGTCACTAGCATAGAATATAAGCAAATAGATCGTCCCCGTTATATGATACCCGATCTAGCTACTTAGACAATATTGGAAGAGATTCAATATTAACTAAAACCATAACCATGTTGTAACGTATTTACTATGTATTTTCCGTTAAGGTCCCTTTTGGCAGCTTACTGGAACACATTATTGTTTATCCTATGAAAGATATGCAATCAAATGCTTCCTAGATCACCTTAGCAAGTGGTGGATTGCATCACAATCTATCTTGCGATTGTACATGTAAACAAGCATTTTAAAACTGAATGTATAAGCCTTGCTGTTTAGCCCACAAAGACTACTACAAACCCCAATATTGGATAAATTAAATTAGATTGTTTTAATACAGAAGAACATCACACGCCATACTGCTGAAAAAGGATAGTTGCCAAGGCTGGATTTTCATTTTTCTTAGTGATGTTAGAAATGTTAAATGGATTTTGAATGGTACTTCTGAAGAGCAACCTGGCTCACTTTGACTTTCTACAGGGTCTGGTTTGATAATCTATTTTACATTAGATTGGCTCTTCCTCAGGTCCCTAGTACTGTGTTCATGTTGTTTTACGAAGGTTGTAGATTTGTGCCAATGCAAACATCTACAAAGTCATGTCAGAATCATGGACTATACCTGTAAAGGTTAAGTTGTGCTATTCGCGCAACGGCAGAGAGAACCAGAGCACCAAGCAGACTGAATGAGATTTTCTTGGAAGTTGTTTTTGGCATGCACCAGAGCTGTTACATGGGGTATTGTGGATACATGGAGGTGTAATGAGAAGGGAAACCTGGGTTCAAACCTCCTAGCATCCACCCTGCTGTGGTGTCCTTGAGCAACATACTGCAACCAGCTGCACGGAGGCTGCTCTGCAGCTGACCCCGACCTTGGACCTCTGCGGGGGAGTAGCAGGGAGAGATATTATTATTCTAATTCCCTACAGGAGTCATATTACTATCTAACATGCATAAAAAGCCATAAAGTGGGCAGGTTGCATGTGTTGACTACAGCTTTTGGAATTGTTTTCATCCCACTGCTTTATCCCCTGTTATGTAGCTGCTGTATGAAAGTGTGTGGAACTGATTTATGAACTCTTCTTATGCTGTTGGTTTTTCAAGCAATATATTTAAAATAAAATAAAATCAAGCTGCACAGCACAGACAAGCTGCAAGCCATTTCTCTGTTAATGATATCACTGAAGGTGAGGAGAATCGCCTGATTCTTTTCAGCTGGTTGGAGCGGGATGCTCAGTTAAGCGGAAGAAAGAGAAGTGGTAAAATGTTTTTCGGTTCTCTGACTATGGTCAAATGAAGGATCCAGATTCCTTGCTCCCACAGTCTCCCAGCTGTGTCTCTCTCACGCGTGTGTGTGTGTCAGAGCACGTTTGCATCTGCTCTTGCTCGTGTGGTCCCATCTGAACTTTCCAGAGGGTAAAAGAGGCTCCTGCTGTGCTCCTGTTTGACAAGTCCTTTCCTAAAATAGACTGAACTGTGTCTGCTGTCTGCTTTCCTCCTATGGAATTGAAAAACGAGCACAAATGCACAGTTACAGCACAATCCTGCTGCAATAATAATTGTTTGTGGTGTTTCTATTCCTGGACCATCAGAGTAAAGCGGCCATGTCCTGACTCTTTTCCTCTGCTTATTATTAATACCACTGTAATGACTCACTCATTTTATCAAATATAAGATGATTTTTACCAGCTGAACTGATCTAGTAAAAGAATACAATGAACAACTCTGTGGCTTCAGATGAAAAGTCTTTGAGTCAAATAACTTGTTAAAAATAATAAAAGAACCTACGGCAAAAATCTTTTGTACCCTAGTGTACAGTTGAGCTTTCAGCTTATCATCGCCAATCCACCAGCACTTTGTTCTCAAGTCTGTCCTTTGCTTTTATTATTTTAAAAGAATGAAATCCTCTTGGTCAGCACACTGAAAAGTACAAATGCTGCATTTCATAAGTTCATGCATGACAGACGAAGAATGCACCCTGGAGATTTGGCCTTGATGTTTCACTGAGTCAAAAGTATGGCAACATTTGTGCTTCTAAGAAACAGTCAACTGCATTTGTAAAACTGACACTTACACTTAGTGACTAAATCTACTTGGCTAGCTTTTTTAGACATGTATTTTTAAGTTTTCTTCTACATTAACTGCTCTACATTTCTTCCCAAAAAATAATCATTATGACTCAGGAATTCACAAAAATTATCATTTTTATTTTTAATTAAATTATTTCAGATTTTATAGCTTTAATGATTCTCTGCTTGAAGCAAAATAAAGAAACGTTTCCTCCATGATCTGCTTGTTGTAAGTAGGTCTTGCTGTAATTCACTACATTGTTGGAAAAGATCACAGCAGGGTTATTGTGCTCCTAAACAATGGCCTTTACTTGCAGTACTCGATGTAATGAAGTCCTAAATAACAGCATGTGGATTCATTTCACCAAAATTAGCACTAAGTCTCCTTTTCTTTTGAGGTTGGAGCTTTCACTCTGTAAAAATCAGAGGAGACTGATTTAAAACTATGTTCACCTTGTCACATCTGTGCTCATTTTCTTCCTAAACTCTCTGGCAGTCTTTCCGCCCCACTGTCCTTATCTCCCTCCCTCTTCTCCCCTTCCCTCCTTCCTGCTCTTTCTCTGTCTCTCCGTTGGGGATGTTTGTTCAGCTTGTCACTGTGCCATCGCCGAGTAGGATGTCTGTAGAGGAGTGGTCATCTGTACTGTCCTCCTGCTCTGTGATTCTCCTTTTCAGATGCACAGCGCATAACCTAGACAAAATGCCTGTCTTTCTTCTTGCCCTGCTAGAAATGGTTTTAGTTAGGGTTTTTTCTTCCTGCTCCCTCTGTTTTTCTATTACTGCCACATACATCATAATTTTACTGTATTTTAAATTTACTATGAACAATATAAACATCTGGGCCAGACCAGACACCTAAAAATTCTGAGGTTGTGTTTTGATTTGACCTTGTGGATGATTATCTGGTAACTGAAACTGCACAACTATTTCCCTCTGGGAGTGATAAACACATTATCACTACAAACTATGTGTAAGTTATCTCTAATAGTGCATTGTGTTTCCCTGTAAGTGTTTTGTTTGTACATTTCATTGAAAAATATCAAATGACTGAGCCATTTAAAAGGTGTTGAACCCCAGTCTGAGATATAACTATAATACTTACTATAATACTTTAATTAATCATTTTAAATGTTCTTTATCCACAGCTCATATTTACCAGCTACTTATGAGCTATGTTCATCCCAGGTGGAAGGGACAACTATCTCAGCTTTCATGCATAGTTGTCAGTACTCATTCTGCTCCTCTGTCTCTGTCAGTTCCTGCTGCTGATGTTGTGTCCTTAAAGAGATAAGACACATCTGCTCTTCCCCACAAGCTAGCTGATTAGCATTAGCATCATAACAATTCGCCATGGGGCGTCCTACCAGCATAAGCGTCCACACTGGCATCATTAATTGCAGGATCTCCACTCCAGAGTCTTCTCTGCCAGACAGCACCTCTCTCTAGCTGAGCTGCAGAGTGTGGACATTACCACTGTTTACACATCAACAATATATTCACTGACATGGCTTAGTATTCATTTTACATGCTTCAGTGGTATTTTCTACTCTGTCTCACTGAAAATGTATGATTGGCCAGAGATGAGAGTGATTCAAGCAGTTATGTGTCTTTATTTCTATGGAGGATTTGATCAGAACAAATTTAGCAAAGATGCAGGTCAATTAATCTCCATTACTGGTCAGTTTATCAGACATCATCATTCAATACAATACACTGCTCTATCAGATTATGATAGGTTATTGATAGATGATAGATATTCTCCTATGTTTAGTTTATATAATTTTGCCATCTGTGGTCTAGTAAAGGAGATTATAATGAGATGTGCATGTTTTAGATAAATGGATTAATGAGGATGTTTACTGTACAGTTGCTGCGTTGTTCTTATAAGGATGCCTGCTGCTTCTATGCTGTCATGTCTGTGTTTACCAGTATCATGTCTTACTTCCACTCAGTTTCACTTCCAGACACATGCAGATGGAAGACAAATCAAAAGAAAACCTGATTAAATGACTAAAGTAACTTAATGAATGAAGATGCATCCATGTATAACACAAAAGGTGACTCAAGAACATTGTTATTCTCTCTGTTATAATTGTGTTGTTTTTTTAACAACCCAGGTAATAATTTTGACTTCATTTATTTTGTGATTGTTATCAGTTTTTTACAGTATTGTTTACAGTTTTGTTGCTATGTTAAAGGAAGCCTTTGACACTTTGGAAAATAAGCTTTCACTTAATGTGCTAAAGGTGCAGTGCAACACTTTTTTTTCAAGATTCAAAAAACTATTTTTTAACTATTATTTATCAGAAATGAAATAAATTTACCTTTCAAATATTGTTTTACATATTGTTTTACTAAAAAAATATTACAAAACAAAATGTAAATTGTGGCAAATTGCTGTCAACGCCTCCAGTGAAGTCAGACTGACACACCAGCCTGGCAGCAGATTATGTGATATTTGCTATTGAGAGCTGCTCCTTGATGGATGAATCAATGAATCACAGATTTTCATCAATTTCCACTTGATTAGTATAAATTGGCAGCTTAAATGTATTTTAATGTGATAGCAACTAAAATATGAAGGCCTGAGCAGAACATAGCAGATGGTAAAAAAGCAGGGAGAGGTAGGGCTGGGAGGAGCAGAGAGGATTAATTTACAGTCTCTTGGCAGTGTTTACTTGTATATTATAGCTTTAAATATTAACCTAGTACTTAGCATAACAATTGGAAGCAAAGGGTAACAGCTAGCCTTACTTTTGTCCAAAGGTATGAAAAACATCAGTCTACCAGGACTGCTAAAGCTAATTTTATCTTACTTATAAATAATAATAAAGTGAAACATGCTACAGTGTTACACACATAAATAAACTCACTGTAAATTGGCAAGATGTCATTTTTGCATTTCGGTGTTTGTTAAATAAGATACAACATGTTAATGAAATGACCATTAGAGGTGCCAGGAGGCAGATCCAGTCATTGTTTCCCCATGTTTTCTTAAGATATGCTAAGCTACACTAACTTTATGTTTAAATATGAACAATGTTCTCATCTAAGTCTCTGCAGGAAAGCAATTAAGTGTATTTGCTAGTCTCCAGTTGTGCCATCTCTGTTCTATGTGATAATCCTTGTGCTCTCTTCTCGTTTTTCTCTTAAGAGACCGCTATGATTCTCCCTCTCCCCTTGTTCCCGTGCTCCTTTCCCAGTGGTAGGGTCAGAGGGCCTGTCCTCTCCACTGGAGCCAGTTGGAGTGACGAATGGCAACACCGCACAGTTAGTGGCCTGAAGCACAAACAGTAAACAGAGAGAGGGTGGAAGAAGAGAGTAGAGGGGTGTGATAAGAAAAAGAAACTAAGAACAAGCGTGAAAGAGGAAGAGAAACTTAGGGGTTGTTGCAAAACACAAAGGTCAAAAGATGTGGAGATTGTTTCAATGAGATGCTTATGGAGTTATTGGGCTGATTACAGCAGATACCCTACTTCAACCCATGAAATTAATAAATGTTTATGACTTTAAGTGACCTGGTGTGATGCTGCTGATGTCTTCTTTATCACTTGAAAATTAATATACACTCACTGGCCATTTATCAGGTGCAGTCTGATACAGCAGCTTTGCCTTGAATTCAACTTTTACAAGGTTATAATTTGTGTTGAACCTGTCAGAAAGGTGATAATTCATCTATTTGTGCAAATGGAGTGGACAAAACTTCTGAATATAAGGCACTTAATCCAATGTATAACCTTGTAAAAGTAGAATTCATGGGAAAGCTGAATATTAAATTGCATTAGATCACAGTTTTGGCATCAGTATGTTATGCACAGTGTTAAGCATGTGTTAGTTGTAAACAGCTTGTGACCATAGATAGACGGCAAGAACTGTTAGTTGCAGGTTATGTGATATTTACAGATGACCCTTTATGTCTTTTTTTTGAGCTACCATTGTTTGATACTTACATAAGACTCTGTCTATCTCCTTGTCCCTTGCTTTCTCTGTCCCTGTCTCAGTAAATCATTTCCTGAGGGCCAGTCATTAGCATCATCCGAAGTTGTCAAATCTAACTTCACTTCTTCGAAACGCCAATCTAAAAAGACAGTATCGCTTTGAGAATCTCACTCCATTGGAAAAGAAAAAAAAAGGTAGCGGGAGGAAATGCATTTTCTGCATTTACAGAGTCAGTTGACATTGAAGGGACTCCGGATTGGGTGGTGGAGCAGGTGAAAGTAGCACTGCACTACACACATTCTAGCACACATGCACACACCCTGTCTTATCGCCACCTCAGCCATCACTCTGAATGATGTCAGTCAAATTAATTGCTGTTCCCTTCCCATGGCACGCTTGAGGAGGTTTCACAGAGGCAAGGGCAGTCTAGGGCCCAGAAAAAGCGAGCTTTAAAGGACAACTCTATTTGTATGTGTGTCTTTGTGCAGGAGATAAAAACAGAGTGTTTCATATTTTCTATGAGCATGAAGTTGATTTGATTACAACATCTCGCCTCCAAATTTGAGCCCTGACGTTTAATGATGCTATAGATGTTATCACTTCGGAGTGTTAATCTGACAATACAAAGCAACTGTTTTACACTATAGTTTGTTAAATTAAGATTTTAATGCTTAAAGAAGACCAGATACATGTTTATGAATATAAAACATAGTGCCAGACATTGAATTAATTTGTCATTTAAGGAGCTGAAGACAGATGTAGCAGGGAATATTTAACTTCTGCAAAATCCAACACATCCACACCCCTGCTCTGTTCTAACTTCACACTTACAATATGCAACTTTGGGGAATCAAGCTAGCTGTAGCATGAGACTCAAAATCAGTCCAAGTACTCAACCACGGATCGATAGGAGAGCACCCTGTGCATCACATACTGATGCAAACAGGTACCTTGCACATTTGTGAGACACCATGAGTTTTGACTCTTTCTAATGTAATGAATGAAGGAAACAAAGCCAAAGGTGGACATAAAGTGTTGCCACAATAGTTGCTCTACTGGATTGTTCCAGGCTATTCAGAACTCCTTTTCACCTTGCTAACGATGGCACTACATCACTAGGCTGAAAGGACACAGCAGAGTTACTCAAGAGTATGAAATTTTAGATGTGAGACACAGCTGGTTCTGTTTGGTTTTACCCTGTAGATTCTGGTGTGAAAAGTGCTTCAGGAAGTTTGATGTGTGGAGGTCAAAGCTGAGCATCCAGCCACACACGCACACACACATTCACACTAAACAATGGATTTCATACAAAATGGACAAAACACTTTTATTATGCTGTGCTCTGAGATATTTCCACATGGCATAACAGAAAACTGTTTGTTCGGATTGGTTATACTTGTCTGAATCTAACATAACACCGATATAATGGTCAAACCTTCATAATGATGAACAGTAATGTAACTGCAATAAAGACATTGTTTTAGCCACATTCACACACCTACAGCGTATGTGCCATGAATGCTCACCTCATAATGCTACCTGAAGTAAGCACAAGAAATACAGCACAGCAAATTAGAGGTAAACGTTGATGATGATGATGATGATGATGATGATGATGATGGTTAAAATTAATCCTGTTCTTTACATTCCACAGTGCAGTACGGCATAGGATAATTCCTGGGTCTTCAGTTTCATAAACTGCCCTAAATTCATTAGATCAGTCATTAGAAGATCAACATCACTTTGTTAAATATGAAGCTTCCAGGAGAAGATTGGTGGCAGTGGGAGGCAGCTGGCCTGGTTCCGTCCAAAGATAAAGACATGTACTACCACCTCTAAAACTAAAAGTTCTAATTATAATAATAAAAGCAACATGATGTGATTTCATGCTGCTTTATGTGTGGGACTATTTCTTGTTTTCAACTTGGCAAATTTTTACAAAATGTGGAATTATATCTGCTGAGATGTGCAAACAATGAAATTTCTAAAAATCTGTTTGTCAAAGACAAGTATTACAAGCAGTCAGATAATCAGACAGTTATTACACAAATCTCTATTGCAAACACTCAGTTTAAGGACAGATGTCTTCACTCATCTGGCAATATTTAACTGCCGCCGCTTCATATTTAAAATTTGATTTGATTTGTCAATTTGTTTGAAATAATTGTCTGTTGTTATGTCCTATTGGCCTCAGCAAACAAGACTATTTTTTATCTTTTCCATAAAATAAAAAGTAAAAAATTGAAATTAGGAAGCATTCTGTTTCATGACTTTGAAAAATGCATTCACATTACAGTAAAATTATCCTGTTGTTCAATGCTTTATTCTACAACATTTAGGATTAGGAGTGTTTAATTCAAACAAATTGTGTTTGAATGTGTTTTCTTCTATTGTAGATTATCATTTTAAGTATTATCAGTGTTGCCTCCAAATAAAGTATCATTATTAATCAGGCTCAACTGTGATATGGTTTAATTCTGATTGTGTTTCTCATCTTGTCAGATTTCACTATGGTGATATCACTGCTTGCAGATGTCAGCAACTACTTTGGTGATTACAATGTTATCATGGCTGATAGAAATGATAGCCAAACCATTACAAATATAACAAGTGGTAATAAAGTATATATAAATATAAGTATAAATAAGTCAGCTTTAAAAACAATTTACTTAAACATAATTACATCACTTCTGTTTGAAACCCCAAAATTAGCAGGAAATTCAAGATCTTTATCTTTTCCTTATAATATGTCATCAGCCGTTTATGGAAAACACATGACGCACAAAATAATGTGAGACACTCATCCAATAAACACTAAAGCAATGAAACAAATAATTTAAGTGGTGTTCTGCTGAGTAAATTTGGTATGAAGTTATAATGATTTGACATTTTTAATAAGACATAACAGCAATATACATAGCCTGCAGTTTGAGACGTTGTATCTGTCATATCTGTTTACCTTCCCTTCCAAAAGTAAGTCACATCACATGTTCATCTGTGTCTACATTTAATAATAACATTTGTAGCTAGACTTTACCTACATGTGCATATCTTGATTTGGTTTGATGGGTTCCTGCAGGGATCATAATCACTTACAGTATTTCTGTGTACACTGTGCATGCTGGCTGCTGCAGCTACACTGTATTTAGAGCAGTATGTTTTGACAGTGTTTGTGTACATGTGTGTGATGCTATTGAAGAGAACAGTGTCTGACAGTATTAGGGTGTGTGCTGCCCAGTCATGGGATTATCTATCCCAGGGGCGTGTCAGCACCGCTGCACTCCCAGCTCCCTGGCACAACAGCAGAGAGTCTAAATCCCCAAAATCCCCTGTCCTCTTTCAGGAGCTTCTTCCAACTGAAGACGCGGTGAACATGGCAAGCTCAGTTTGGCAGTATGCACACACGCATGCCATTCACCCAATGCAAACAAGAATGCATGTGCGGTCACTGCATCCCTCAGTCACACTAACAGTTAGGGGAGAAAGCAGCTTCCTCATGTGAAGTTGATCAGACTGGCCTCAAAAGGAACACTTGGACTCTTAGCATTAAGGATGAGTCAGTGCTGTGAGAGATTCATGAGTCATTTCTTGTTTAGACTGACCGGCTCTATGTTGTGGCCTCCTGGATACAGTCTGTGGCAGCCCAGCAGGATGGAGAAGGCCTTGCGGAAATCTGCATTGAAGGCATAGATGATGGGGTTGAGAGAGGAATTAGCCCAGCCGAACCACACAAACACGTCAAAAGTGGTGGGGCTTATGCAGGGGAAAGCTTGTCCTCCACTTGACTGCTCACAGAAGGGCACCATGCAGTTGAGGATGAAGAATGGGAGCCAGCAGCACACAAACACCCCCATGATCACAGACAGTGTCTTCAGCACCTTGGTCTCCCTCTTGAATGTCGTTTTGAAAGAGCTCTCGGACTCTGCAATGCTGGAGCCTCCACTCATGCTGTCGTGTCTGTTCTTGGCACTTTCGGCAGCTCGCTCCAGGGCAGAAATCCTCCTGATCTGTCTGTGGGCGATGCGGTATATTTGGGTGTAGGTGGCCACCATTATGACCACAGGGATGTAAAAGCTTATGAGAGAGGTTGAGATGGCATAGGTCCTGTTTAGGCTCGAGTCACAGTTGTCAGAGATGCTGTACAATGTAGTGTTTAAACCTGGAGACCCAGAGGACCCAGTAAGAGGTGTGTAAGATTTGGTTTGGGCTTTGTGCCAGTTGAGCTGCACAGGGATAAAGGAAATGAGGACAGACAGTGTCCAGGCCATGCTGATCATTACAAAAGCCACTCTGGGTGTCATTTTCCTCTCGTAGCGAAAGGGGCTAGAAATGGCCCAGTAGCGGTCCAAACTAATTACACAAAGGTTCAAAATAGATGCTGTGGAGCACATGATGTCAAAAGCCACCCAGGTGTCACAGAAGGAGCCAAATGGCCAGAACCCAGCAATCTCAGTCACCGCCTTCCATGGCATCACCAAAATGGCCACCAAAAGGTCCGACACAGCCAGAGATATTACAAAAAAGTTTGTCACTTTAGAGCGCAGATGTCGAAATTTGGTGACCGCTGCACAAACGAGAGTGTTTCCCAGCAAGGTGGTGAGGATGAGTAGCGAGAGGAAACAGCCGGTGAGGACACGGCTCGATGGTGCCTCATCCAAAAAGCCACCATCAATGACAGTTGTGAAGTTCACGAGATCCATCCCTGTACATGTGTGGGCTGGAGAGTGTCTATTTAAGTCATTGTTAAAAGTTCTTGGTTTTATTCTCTGAATTAGAATCTATGCTGCTTTTGTGTTGCAGTTTTGCACAAAACCTCCATCATTATATCGTCCAGGATGTGATGAAAGACGATACGTTTCAGGCAGATTCTGTCTCAACCTGATTTGCTCTCTGACATTGTAAAATAGATTTGACATCCTGTGAGCTGCAGTAGAGAAGAAGTAGTGGCAAACAAAAATCAAAAATGGTCTTAAGTGTAATAAGCTGAGCTCTTTAAAAGTCCCAAACAACTGTAACTGTCTTTTGAAATCCGCTGTCTGCTTACTTAAGTCATCAGCAGTCCTGTGGAGAAATGAATTATACATTCACTATTTGTAGGCTTATGTTGTTGTGTATATATCTGCATAGTAATAAATAGCAACATGTTTTCCTGTTGGTGTAAGATTAACTAGCATCTTGGCTAAAACTGTCACAGTAGGAATTTCCTGTGAGCGCAGAGTAATTAAGTTATGACTAAAAAAGAGCCACACCTCCCTACGTGCTATAGTCCGTGTCCCTTAAATATCGTTATTTTAATGTCATCATACTCACCTCGCCGTCAGCTGTAGCCTTTTTTGTATTTCAAAATAATTGTCACATCGCTTCCATAGTACCCTCACAGCGTAAAGTCCACCCAAAGGCCATTCAGCCCCCATGTCCGAAAAAAGACCAGTCCGATATCCTGGATTCCACGTCGCTTAGTGTCGTTCGCAAATAAATAAAACACACATGATTCAAATGACACCATCGTCGCTATTTGCTGCGTCCTCCTGCAGCCTCAGCGCGCGTCTGTGGCCAAACGCCGGAGTCTGTGCGCTCCGGCGGCCCACACCGATGCTCTGACGTTGTCCCATTCAAGAGAAAGTAAAGTAGAAATCTAAGCATGTGACTGTGGCCCTTTGGCGACCATCCTATACTGTCATAAATGCACATTATAATACAGCAAGTAACTTGCCATGAGTGGCGTCTTATGGAGAGATTAGCGGCTAAAAATATCGTACATCCGATTTAATCTACCTTTTATCGGATGTTTATTTATTTATTTGTTTATTTATTTGACCTAGTTACATCTGCACTGTGGTCTAATTTTGTGAACTTAAGATACGGGTTATGAAATGATTGAGGACAAGGGCCAAGCAAACACGCGGGCTCGCGGTTTGCTGAGGACATCTAACGGAGAGCTAGAAACATGACGATGTCATCTTCAGCTGGAGTCATCATTTCTGTCTGCACTGACTACAAAATGTGCGCTGCTTGTAAAAATCAAGGCAATATCTGTCAGCATGCACCTCTAGTTGTTTTATTCAGTTGAAGCTGGTATCTTGCACGCAGAGCATCATGGGAGGCAGAAACAATTGTATTATGTCAGAGATGTGAGTCTTTCTGACAGGACAAAAAGAAAAAGCCTTAACCCTTTTCCTTCACAGACATCTACTCTGTATCCACTCAAATGAGCCAATAAGAAAAGACACAGTTTCAAAACATATTACATATATTATATTTTAATATCTCTCACGCTGTTCTCTCTTCCATCAGACATTAAACACTACTATGGAAATATAGAGAATATATTTTTAATAGAATAGTAGGTATACTTATGTCTATGTACTTCTAGTATATATATATGTATATATATATGTACCTGTGGCATACAACACATAGACTTTTGTATATACTATTAGTTTAGTAGTGATGTAATAACAGTATACTTTCTAGATGATCAGAGTATTATCTTAGAGTAAACCGTATCCTCCTTCTCAGCTGATTAAATGCACTTCTTAGTAAAAATCTGCCTCAGATTAATCGTTGTTAATTGTTTCCATGCAGTGTAAGGTCCTACTATTTTGATGAACTGAAGCACAGCTGTGTTAATCATCACACATCACATGTGGAAATAACACTTTTAAGTATGAAGTCACTGAGAGGCTCCAACTGACTGCTCACCCTTCCCGGCAGTAGTTACGGTTATAAATTTATAACTCAACAATTATTTACCGACCATATTTACTCTGTTTAATAGGTAAAACACCAAGATACACAACAAATTGTGACAAATTACTAACTTATGACCTTAATAGTTGTTTGTTTATCAAGTTAAGCTACTGAAATGCATGCTGGGTATTTCTATATACTTGTCAGTATACTTAAGTATAAGTACAAGTATAGTTTACTACATACTTGTCAGTTTACAGCAAGTATACTTAAATACCACCTTGTCTAGTATACTTCTGATAAGTACATAAAAAGTAAACTGAAAGTATACTTGCTCATTTTTTCCTTTAAAAGAGGTATACTAATAGTATTCTTGAATATACTTATTTTCCGTAAGGGAAACGTCAATGTATTCCTTAAATTTCAAATTATCTGATTAAACATTTAACATGTCAACAAATCATTTTCAGTGTCTGCTAACCACCTTCCTCCAAAAATCATCTAAAACTGACCCAAAAACAATAATCATTTTTTTGTCCTTGTGTGTGTGTGTTGTGTGTTTATTGTTGTCATTCCCCATATGCTTTATTTATTCATTAACTTAATTCACAACTAATAAATGCTGCTTTGCTTGGAGGACATCAAAGACCTGGCAGTCGGATGGGGTCAAAAGCTCAGAGGTCAGAGGTGAGTCTGTACAGGCAAGCTGAGGTTCTTTATGGGTCCACTTCAGAGGATCTCTCTCCACCTGCCTCCTGCTCTGCTGGCTTTCAGTGTTCAAGGGTGCAGCTGCTGTTTCTCTAGGTGTTGTCCTACAATGTACAGAGTAGAGTTTCACAGATCTGCTGATTAAAAACACGCTGTTAAACCTCTGAATCATACATTTTAACAACACACTGACTCACCTTTCAGACAACGAAAGACGACAAGAAGATGTGTGAGGACAGATAAGGAAAACCACATCGGCAATCATTCTTCACACGGGAGTTATGAGTAAGACTGTAAAACAGTTTTAGGAACCAAAATGTTAAAAAACAATGTTACTGCGCATCAAAGCTATATGTTTGTGTGTGTGCAGAAAGTAGCCTTGCACATTCAAACTGTTACGTTTGCTCATGTAATATAAGTTCACATTGTTGAATTGTTGTGTGCAGGTTAGTGGGAAAAACTACAGTGAGATGAACTTATATTGGTGTGTCACCATATGCTTATGATGCATACTATAGATCACATCCACACAATATATAGTCAAAGGAATTAATTTAACTGCTGATGTTTACCATTTGTCACATCCCTGATGTGATTGTGTTTGTACAAATTGTAACAGAATAATGAGGCGAGAACAAGAATTTCAAGCTGACTTTAGATATAAAGGACTGAAGACTGTGAGACTGTACTTTGCTAAACAATGTGCAATCAAAGCCATAAGCAATACAAATCAACACTAAATTTCCCATTTTTGAGTTGGGTATAGGTGGCCACCATGATTTTTGAGTTTGGAATATTTCCCTTCGCACATGAACTTGTCATCATTAAATGATTACAAACACGATCGCAGTTACATTTTTAGTGTTTAAGTTGTAAACTAGAGATGCAATTAATTATTAATAAATAACAAATTAACCAGAAATTCAAAAAACTGCAGATGTAAACAGTTTGCTTATTAAAATAAGAATACATTTCAAAGTGACTCTGTCATTTCATTAAACATCAGTCTCTGCTGACCACTTCCTTCCAAAAAATCACCTAAAATTGACCTAAAAACCAAAATATCTATATTATTTCCTTTTGATTATTGTGATTATGTGTTCATTGTAGTTCTACCTGCTTAACATCACATTTGACACTGACTCACTCACTCACTCACTCACTCACTCACTCACTCACTCACTCACTCACTCACCCACTCTTACTCTCTCTGCTTGGGCAGTCACTTGTCAAAGTAGTTCATACTTGCACAGTGTGCCTTATACGTTTGTCTCAGACAGAAGGTGGGGGACTTTAAGCCTTTTCTAATTGTGTTCATTTCAACACCTCCTCTTCCTCCTCTTTACCCTCTTTACAGTTCACCAAAGAACGATGAACTTGATAAACCTGCTGTGCTTCTTCTTCCCTTGTGGCATCAGCACCAGTGGTGCAACACTGGGCCTCAGTTAAGCAGGATCATAAATCACATTTAAAAAGAGAGAAAAAACAAATTATGAAAGTAGTTGATTTATTTCACAACAGCAGCACAATATTTCTGAAGTGAAATAGTATTCTTCACATTGTGAATATTCTTTCAAACCATCCAAGTAGCTGAATACAGCACAAAATAATTAAATAAATAAATACATTCATTCATTCATTCATCTTCTATACCGCTTAGTCCCTGCAGGGGTCACGGGAGTGTTGGAGCCTATCCCAGCCAGCTTACGGGCGAGAGGCGGGGTACACCCTGGACAGGTCGCCAGTCTATCGCAGGGCCACATATAGACGAACAACCATGCACACTCTCACTCACACCTACTGGCAATTTAGAGTCCCCAGTTAATCTAACTGCTTGTCTTTGGACTGTGGGAGGAATAAATAAATACATGCATACATAAATTATAGTAAAAATAAATAGTATAAATAATGTATAAATAATACTTTTAAATACATAAATTATATTTTTATCCTGAATTTGAAACAGTGTAAGACTATCATATATCAAATTTGTATCAAATACATACATTGTTCATTGCTGTCATTTTAACAACGAAACATTATAATAACACTCATCATTAACTTGAGCCACCTGCTGAAAAAGAACTTCATTTCTTTTTTGAGCTGTTTAGTTTCTTGATGAAATTAATGTACTGGGTAAAAGGTTTTGAAGAGGGGTTGTAAATAAACATTGTGCAAGAGTCAAAAGTCGTGCTTTGGTTGTATATCTGGAAGAGGAACAGAGAAGACATGTTATTATAAATCATGTGGAGGATGCGTGCTACTGATGCAGCAGAGACTAGGCAGACAGAGCAGAGATCATACATTCTGGTGGCTTACCTGTTCAAGTAGGTTAAGGTTTGCTTCAATTGCAGTGCGAAGGTGGTCATATCCTTCAGGTATCTGGACTTTTTTAAGAAAGTCTCTCAGATTCTTGACAAAGACATTCACACAAGAAGTCTGCAATGCAAAAATGACAGAACTGGTCAGGCAATCAAATCCGACAAAATGCCACCATGAGTTGAGCTTAACAGGAAGCTGGCTTTGCAGGCCATTCAATGAATGGATAGTGAAAAGATGCAACACTTACTGCATGTCCACGCATTTGTCTTGATGGGTAGTAGAGCGTCTTATTCTATAAACACACAACAGTTGTTTGTATTTAATAATATTAACAGAAAGATCAAGGCGTTAAATTGAAAATAAACTAAATGAGACAAAATAAATAAATATCAATGCATTATACTTACAGTAGGGATGTCAACATGGTCGTTGAGTGTCTTCAGTTTGTTCTGTATCTCGTTGTTCAAGTTCATGTCTGTTGGAGCACTGTGACAAAGATGCAACAGGACAACAAATACACTGACAAATTTCATCATACTGCTGTGTCGTCTGTCTCTCACTTCCTTAACAGCTTCTTTTCGAAGTGTGTGAATGGTGCGATCACTATCTGCCCATTCTTTTTATACACAAGTCTACAAGGAAAAAAGAAGTCACTGGTGACATCAAGATACACCTCCCTGGAAATGTACCTTGGGTGCATTTTTCATGTGACATAATCAGCAAGTTAGCACCAATTAGGTCAAATTTAAATATTAAAATTTAAAAAAGGACAAAATATTAAAAAAATAATAGATATATAGAATAGAATAATAGATTCATTTTACCTCTGTTTGAATGCAGTCTGTCATCTACTCTAATCTGATAATACATTGAATATGAATTGTGTGTGTGTGTGTCACCTTAAGGCAACTTCTTGAGGTAACAATCACTTGCTTATGTTACATAATGTTACATTTTCAGGGTAACAGTATTCTATGGTCTCATATTGTTTGGTACAATACATTTCTCTTGAATATAAAACACACAACATAACACAGTTCCCTCAGATCAGGATACATCTATGAAAGGTGGAGGGCAGTGCCCTTTATAAGGTTTGCCCCCTAGCTGCCCCCCCTATACACATTGTTGATATGTTTGTGTGTATGTGTGTTTCATATTGGATTTTACTGGCAACTTTATGCTGCCAACTTGGCTGGCTCTCCCTTGAATAAAATGTGCTCATTTTAATGCAAACTACCTGCTAAATAAATGTAAACATTAAAATAAAAGTCTAGTTGCTTTTAATGTTGTACTTTGTAGAACATTTGTGCTATATCCAGAACGTGACAACTTAAAATTGCCCACAAACAGAAACTGAACCTAATAAACTTTACAGCACCTCTGCAGTTTATTGCATGTGCAGAAATGATACTGTTTACCTGTAAATATTCAGTCTTACGTTGCAACGTTGCAATTTGTTCAGCTAGACTCACCAGTAAAATGTATACAGATCACGGATGAGTTTTTTTTTTTTTTCTAACTGAAGACTGTGGTGAGAACGAGGGTACAGTCTGCTGATGTCATGTTAAAAGGAAATGTCATTAACCACATGAACAGTTCAAGTGTCTTCTCTTGTTCACCCATTAGTGCTAGAGATGAGTCAGATCAATACTGTGAGATCTCAAGAATATATTATAAATGTCCCACAGGCTATGAATATAAATTATAAATATTCACTGTTAGGTTGCACCCTACAAAATGAATGCCACTTGCCTACTACTGCAGTTGTGAACTGGTGGTTTGTTGACCAAAGAAAATATGACTGACAGCATGATCATTTAAAGTAAAAGGAAGTATGTAAAAGGAACTGGACAACCCTTTTGGTTTCCCCGCTCCCCCACTCTCTACACATCATCATCACTCAGTTTCTGCGGCCATTGGGCAAAAGTAACGTATTTACTACGAGACTATTACACAATTACCATGTGAAGGTAATTTCATAGACGTTGTACTCTCAGTCCATTGAATTAGTAATACTGATGATTCATGAAAATACCAGCAGTAATTTCTTGTCAACGGAGGTGCAAAGAGGGGGTTGAAGAGGGAGGCATGTGGGGAAACAAGAAGACTGCAGCTGTAATGACATATGTATTTTTACCAACAAAAATCTACAAAACTGAAAAATGATAAGCAGTGTGTGATAACTGTTATTATTATTAAATATTTTTAATAAAGCTGAAAACGTGAAGAGTACTTTGACACTGAATTTAAACGAGGCTGTTCTGTGTAAATACATTAATCTGAGTTTTAAACCAAATTACATTGGATGCATGGTTGTAGCTGTGAAAATTACATAATGAAACTGGAATATGAGTAATATATGTGTGTAATACCACAGCACAACTTCTTCAACACTAAGCCTTGTGGTGATACCAGCTACATGTGTAGTCCCAGGTTGACAAGAACAGATGCATTCTTTATCAATGCTAGTCTCACTTCACTTGAGTTTCTTAGTAAGAACTAGGTTCAAGTGCAGCAGTTTTGCACTGTGTGTTGTGCAAAGGCACCGTGTTTGTTTCGCACCATTATGTTATGCCATGTTACCATGGCATCTCATTAATGTTGTTATAGAATGTGCAATAAACAAATGTGTAAGTTTATTGCATGTCACTCTGTGCAAGATAAATCTTTTATCTTCTCGGTTTGTATCGGACTGCAAAATATTGGTTTGTGGCCTATCAGATTGTGCAACCAATATTGAATGTATATTATTTTTATATTATGTAATATTGAAATATTAAAAAATCAGTGGAACATCATCACTTTTTACCGTCATCAGTGCTGCTATCAAAACAAGCACAACTGGACATAGTACAAGCCCAATTCCAAAAAAGGTTGGAACACTGTGCAAACTGAACCCATATTTTATTTACAATAGAACACATATCAAAAGCTTGACCAGAGAAATTTTTAAGAGAAAAAACAGTAGTTGGTAGGGCAGTCATCTACAATCCCCAGGGCTGCCAGTCCACAAGATTTCCGCCAGAGGGATTAATTATTAGTAATTATTATTATTAATTTCGTCCCAGAGAGAGTCACTTGTTAATTTGGTGCTGTTGTTGCTCTTTCTGTCTGAGCTCCCACATTACACATCATTGTTATTACTGTTGTTATGTACTGATGTACTGTATTTCACATCTATTGTGTTCAAATATTTACAGCAAATTTACAGCTAAGGTTTTTTAATATGTTAGTTAAGAACTCCTCCTGTACCACCTTGATTTTATTTTAGGGGCATCAATAACATGTCAAATCAGAATGTCAATGTTCGTCTATTCTTGGAATATTTTCCATTGGTCTCAGGTAACAAATCTCTCAGTACTGAGGTGTTGCAAATGCAAAATGGCCTTCATATGAGCTAAAACCTCTTGAAACTATACCCACTTTGCAGCTAGGCTGTGCTCTATGCAAATAACTTTGTATGACTTGATTTCCGACCACATCTAAAGGCTGACGTATTTTTAGCCACACACAAGAGTTAGGTAAAAAGTCCACCACCATAGAGAGGGGTGAGACACTTACTTAGGTTCACTGCATGCTTTCGAACAATCCTTCATCAAAGTTTCTGCACAGGTTGTACACAATTTCTCATGCCTGTCCACTTGGCCAAATAATGTTTAAAGTTCTTTAAAGGAGTTTACTCAAGTCCTAAAATTAAGTTGATAAAAATATCCTAGCATGCATTGTTTGAGTTAAGCAATGCAATGCATAGAAAAGCATGTACACAAATATCTTCAATCAATCTGAAAAAGTTGCTGTTTAATATGTGCTTTTAATGTGGCTGTTTTGAACTGCCTTCGGTTGGCTCTAAGAAGCTTATCTGTCACATTAAGTGCAGAGCTATGGTTCAGTTTCTCAGCTTAAATAGGACAACTCCTCAAATTTGTTTTTCTATTTCTATGGATGTCTAAGTTAGATAATCTAACAAGATTCACATTAACACAAGAGATGCTGACATAGATTTTTGAGTTCAAACAAGTGGCTAACCTGTATAATAAACTAATAAATCTAAATCAGCTAAACTAAGCCTCAAGTTTCTACCACACGATATTTAATCAAGATAACAGCCAACCTAGTATCCCACATACATTATTTTATCCTTTTCACATTCACATCTTGGTATACATTTCTTTTATGCGGCCTTACATGTTAAACATCAGCATGTTAGTGTCACTGTGATCCAGTTGTTAGCATTAGCATGTCGTAATGAACCTCTAAATGTGGTCAGTGGTCAAGAAGGCAAATAAAAATTTGCTGTCGTGCAGAAAGTGCAGTGTCATTAATGTGAATTTCCAAGCTTACAAAGTGCTGTGATCATACTGGCCATAGTGTGAACATCCTCTTATTAAACCATGCCTTTTTAGTAAACAGTCTGATACTTACAGGGTTAAAAAAGTTTGGTTTATTTTGAGTGCTGCTGTGGTGAACATATAACAGAAGATCAACACAGAAACCACAGTCTGATTTTAATCTTTACAAAAATGCTGTTAAAAAAATCATAATGAATATACAAAAAACATTTCTTCTAAATGTTACCTGTGTTATCTTTTTAGATCTCCGTGGAGCTGAAAATGCATGACTCACATTATGTCTTCTGTGTTGATGTGACTGCACAATTTTGCCGTCATCATAATGGAAGTTACTGTGGTGCTTTGTCTGTAACACCATCAGTGGATGAAGAAGCGGATGAGTATGCAGGTGTTAACTTGAGGAGGACTGAGGGGAATATAGGTGTTCTTGTGCACACATAGGGGAATCTTTGTACAGAAAATCACAGAATGGCAAAAAAAATGTCTATAGTCACAATTCCCAGGCAAAGTTCGGCAACTAAATCATAATCGAAAATGTTTGCTTTAGCAACGCTGAGTGGTGTTGATTTGAGAGGTGTCAATTCCAGCTGCTTAAAATGATCATTGTATACTAAATTGTGAGATGATAGACTCCTGGGCTCTGATGCCTTGAAGACCGCTGTCCTGTGACATACCCCTAGAGAGTCTCTGTATTTGAAGGAGTCTACTTGATGTGTCCTGAGACCTCGTGGGCAAGTCAATAAACCGTCTACAGAAATAAATTTGGATGTGTGCATCATGCTTGTTAACATGACCACTGTCATCAACAGCATACACTGATCATCCGCTTTTACTTTTAAGGGTTACAGGGGAGCAGGAGCCTATCTCAGCTGTCATTAGGCAAGAGGCGGGGTACACCCTGGACAGGTCACCAGTCTATGACAGGGCCGACATATAGAGACAGACAACCATTCACGCTCAAACTCACATCCACAGTAATGTTATTAAAATTATTGTTTTTATATTTTGTGACAGTCTTCTAAGAGCTCATCTATTTTTCATGTGTTTTTAACATTCAGGGTGTTTTGACTAGTATGCTCCTGACCCTGAACACCGACAGTGGGAAAGGGAACAATCTTTTCTTCCTATTTTATAGTAAACCGTTCAAAAGACCATATTGATTTTATTCAGTTTTACAATGGGTAACAATGGGTTATTTAGTCTACCTAAATTGTCGACCTAACTCAGTCACCTAATCCAGTCAACCTAACTGCATTTCTTTGGATGGTGGGAGGACGCCGGGGAAAACCCACACAGACACGGGGAGTGTTGCAAACTCCACACATGTGGCCGAGCCATGGAGTCAAACACGGGTCCTCCCTGCTGTGTGCTCCCCACAGACTGATGACTGACGATGTATGTGGTTGGACTTACTGCTCACCTGGGAAACTTCTCACCCAATTTGTGCCTGTGTGCAGCAGACATTAACAGAGATGCAATGGTGTGTGCAGTATTAGCTCATGGAAAAATGATTGTGTCTGCAAGTGAGCGCTCAGAGTGGGGCCTCTAGTTTGCTTGTAAATGTAATGTGGGTGAACCTGAGACTGCTGACTGCAAGTGCGGAAAAACTTGGGTCAACTCATGCGAGATCGTGTGTTGATAAAATGTGAATCTTACATTTCCGTTGAGACTTTTAACCTTGAGCTTGACATGTGCACAAATGTGCTCACTCTCAGAAAGTAGTAAGGAGTAAAGTTTATTCTATTTATATAACCCAATATCAGAAATTACAGATTTGCCTCAAATGACCCTCAAACTTTTCATCTATTCATGATAATGTCATTACAAGTCTATCTTAAGGATAACAGCTTCAAATTATATATTTTTTTCAATTTGT
Source organism: Helostoma temminkii (assembly GCA_900302695.1). NCBI lineage: Eukaryota > Metazoa > Chordata > Actinopteri > Anabantiformes > Helostomatidae > Helostoma > Helostoma temminkii. The sequence goes on from OMLM01002648.1 coordinate 52,323, forward strand.
CGTTCATTTCTATTTTCACATTATTAGAAGTAGTAGAAGCAGAAGCTTCACGGAATGGCACATGAATGTGAGTACTGGTCTGCTAGTAGTTATGTATGGGAATGTATGTGTGAGTGTATATGTATGGGAATTGCTTAAAATAGTAAAAACATGATAATCAGTGAAGTATCATGAATGTTGCAACATACACAGACATAGAGGAAGAAAAAGCTGGCTCACCCAGTGTAGGTCTACTATTTGGGGCATATTCACCCCCTGATCCCGCTGAGCCCAATGTGAAGCTGGGGTACATACATTTTTATCAAAATTGTAGTTGTATTATATGTATTTTTTTATTTGTTAACAACAAATAAAAACACACAACTATTGAGCTTAATTTGTGTTGTGTCATTATCAGTTATAGCATCAATAAACTACATTAACAAAAGTCGATCAACAAAAGTTGATGTAGTTCTGTGAAACTTATCCAAAATAACACAAATCAAAACGCAGCATTCAAGACCAAAACTATACAAAATGATTTTAATGTATTTTAATTTTAGACAAACCAGTTTTCATTCATTCATCTTCTATACCACGTAGTCCCCGCAGGGGTACAAATCAGTCCAATTTATTTTTCTTTTCAGTACTTACTTTAGGTCTTCATTTTAATTTTAGTTTTCCTACTGCATTATCATAGCATCTTTCTGGTGAGCGGCAGATAACTCATGCACCCCAACGCAACACAAACGCATATTTACATGCATAATTGTGCCACTATCTCATCTTGAGGTGAAACGGAAAGATAAAAACCTAAAGCCTAACTCAACCGAAACCTGTTCGACTTCATATTATATATATATATTATATTGTACATATTATTGTGTGCAAAAGACACACAATAATATGTACACACAATATGAAACAGCTGTGTAATCAAAAATTTAATCAAGTGCTGGTAAAACATGTAATTTACAGTTTAAGAAATCTTTGCTATTTTTACTTTAACAATGAAAGGGATTCTAGATGCTGTGCAATTTATAAAAAAAAAAATCTTTATATTGCCTCAATTTTTCATTTCTTGCATTTTTTTATCGATTGAACTGACATATTCATTACTGCCACCAACTAACAACCACGATGTCGTAGTGACGTAAAGGAATCTCTTTTAGGAATAATTATGTCACCGCAGACAACCACACAAACAGCAGATCTGGAGCAGGACTCCGGTAATTCTCTCTAGCCCCACCAAGTGTTTTCAAACATTATCTGGCAGTAAAGAAAAATAACTGCAAGTTTCCAAATGCAAACTAGCAGCAGAGGTTCTGGGCCAACACAGATGGTGCAGTGTTATTTGTAACATCGATGTATGTAAACCCTATCACACCAGGGGTAACACATACAGTATTTCACTGTTCAACCTACTTAGGTCCCTTTATTTTTGTTCTTAAGCAGGTAAGGATTTTTAACCCTTTTCCTGAAGTGCTTTCAGTGTGATGGTCAATCCTCCAGCATCACAGAGCTGAAACTCCTCTAGTCCGTCATCATGTATCTGTTGAAGCGTAGCAGGAGAGACTAAGCCTGCTTCATCGTCATCACCTTCCTTCGCATCATCTTCCTCAAAGTCATCTGGATACTCAGCTTGTTCGGAAAAGTCAAGAGTTTCTGGAAATACTGTAAGGGTGAAAGAAGTGATTTGTCACTGAGATAGCAAACAAACACTTATAAATTCATCGTAGAAGGGCCTAAAACAGACAGTTCTTTCAAAGAAGTCAACCAGCATCCCTGATTGAACATGTTCTGAAAGGAGGAATCAGCTAAAACCTCTAGTACCGACAGACATGACCAGACACATTTGAACAGTGAGACATTTGTACCCTACCACAGTGGATTTAAAATGAAGCAGTCAAGATGCTATTAAAGTGTAGCCTTGCATCTTTAATTCAGGGGCTTTAATGAAAGTATAAAATCAATCATCATACACACTCACCCATTTTAGGGGCTTAAGCTAAAAGGTAAGGTAAAAGGACAATACTCTGTTCCCTTGTAAGTATGTGACAAATCAAGAAAATAAAAGGTCTGGAAGTGGTTCAGAGTGTAACATTTGCATTTGGCATCAATTCACTGGAACATGACGTCCAAAGAAGTGTCTATGCACATGAAGAAGGCCATCATTAGGTAAAAAAAATAAATAAATAAACCCAAGAGAGACATACAAAAACTTCAGGAGAGGCCAAATCAATAGTTTGGTAAATTAATCAAGAAGAAGGAATTAACTGACAAGCCCAGCAATAGGTAGGTGTGTCATAGACAGGAACAGCTCATAGTGATACAAAGTATACCACATCGTCTGTCAAATGTGGGGGAAAGTGTTAAGGCTGCCAGTGGAAACGTGTCACTGGTGTTTACTGATGAGCTGGCAGCTGATAAAAGTATCAGGATGAATTCTGAATGGGGTTTTACTGTCAGGACAGTACTTCATATCGCGGCTACCTAAGAGTGTCTCAAGGCAAAGAAATGGGGTATTTTTCACTGGTTAAGCCAGTCTGCTGATGGCAATCCAAGAGAGGATGCTCTTTACTTACTGCAGACAAGACTGAAGGCAGAAAGACCCACAGCCAAGCAACAACTGAAGGCAGCTGCAGTAAAGACCTGACAAAAAATGTTTTAGCCACTGAAGATGGGAGAGACGCTATAAAAATGGCTGTAATTGTTAAACCCCTTCATTTACAGTTGCCATTTTAGCAAAACATGCTGATTGCTTCATTTTAAATCCATTGTGGTTGTGCACAGTTGCAAACTGTAATAATAATAATAATAATATAATATAATAATAATAGTTAATAATTTTACACTGGGTTATTGGTGCTTAAAAACAGGCTACTTTTTCTACCACAAGGTGTTCTTTCATTTCCAGCACTACCGTACCACTTGTCTCCACTGACTCGATCTTCGTTGGAGAGCCTGAGCGTTCACTGTGTTCATCTAGAGAGGACAAACTTTCATCTTCGTCAAAGTCCTCTGGGTAGTGGTAGTCGCAGTGGTTTTGTTCTTCGACACACAAAGCATCATCATCTTCCACATCGCTGACACTAGTTTCTGTATCGTGCTCGTTTTCTAACCTCCAGTGCCCCAATGTGGCCTCCGTGTTTTTTATCTCTCTATTCACACCACAGCTCTCAACTTTAACATCAGTCACGGGCACAGAATCTGTCTCCTTGTGTTTAATAGACTCTAGGTGGCCTCGCACGTACGCATGGCTGAGTATACAGGCAGCACTGGGCCTGCTTTCTGGGTTGAGGGAGAGCATCGCCTGTATCAGAGAGGAAATGCTGTCTGAGTACATGTTAGGCACACGATTGTAATCTCCTTTGGTGATCTTATAAAACAAACTCAGGAGGTTTGTGGCTACAAAAGGAGGCCTGAGGGCGCAGATCTCATACAGCAGACAGCCAAGAGCCCAGATATCAGACTTGGAGCTGTATGGTACATCCTGGCAAAGTTCAGGACTGAGGTAACTGGGTGTCCCAACACACGTGGAGGCCATATCAGCTGTGTTGGTCATTACTCTGGATATTCCGAAGTCCCCTAACTTTACCACGCCTTGCTTTGTCAGCAGCACATTAGACGTTTTGATATCCCTGTGTAGTATTTTGGCCATGTGTATATAATTTACAGCCATAGTGACCTGTACAAACCACCCCATCACAGTATGCTCTGTCAAAAACTCTTTTGGTTGTCGTTCTTTTACTTTGTCATCTAATGTCCCACCATCACAGTAGTTCATCACAATGTAAATAAATCCATCATCAGAGTTCACGAAGGCGTCGCTGCATTTCACTATGTGAGGGTGCTGCAACCTCCGGATGATTTCAGCCTCATGGAGAATCGCCCTCTGTGTTTTTGCTGTCTTCGTGTCCTCCAGTTTGATCCTCTTGACTGCGTGCAGGCTCTTGAGCTCCACATGTCTCATCAGGAACACGTCTGCTGCTCCTCCTCTCCCCAAACACAAAACCTTCTCGTACTTCTCCATGTTTGGTCCGTATACAAACAAAAACGTTTTTTTTTTTAGCGAGGAAAAACGGCGAGGAGCAGAGGAGCCGCTTCAACACCACTCAGCTGTCAACACACTTCACGCAGCGTTTGTGTTTAGTCTCGCAGCCATAGCAACCACCTGGCTGAAACTGGATAGCAGGGAAAAAACTGGACATGTGTGACTTCTGTGTTACTACATGTACATTCATCAGTAACTTCAGCTGCTTCAGCTTCAGCCAGTTAAAGGACCAGGTAGTTAAATGTAGCCGAAATGTAGCCAAATGAGGGAAATCTCAACTCTTGTAACGTTGTGTTGGCTCATTTCATTCATTTAAGATTAGGCTATGAACTATTTATTATAAGACAAATTTCCTCTAGGCTACTGTGCATCTACTGTCACTTACATGCTATTTTATTAATGCTTCTCACTCATTAGTTGGTATCTAAAGTACATGTACATCTTGCCTAACTTGTTATTGTTGCTCTTGTATTTCAGTAACTGTATGATTATCTAATTTAGTGTAATTATAACATCTGTCCATGGACTACAAATAAAGAATACTGACTATTTTTTTTGGAAATGTATTGATCAGTGTTGTGATTGGAGATTACCCAGTATTTATCATGTTATCCTGTTAATCGTGCTACCAAACTGCACTGCACTGGTTTTGCTTTGTTTTTTATAATTGCTAAATATGAATGTATATACACTGCCAGTCAAAGGTCTGGACAAACCTTCCTCTTCAGTGATTTTTCTCAGGTAGTCACCTGGCATCTTGAAGGGGATCCCAGAGGAATTCAGTGCGAGTTGTCCACTTTTCCTTCACTCTGTGGTCCAGCTCATCCTAATCCATCTGAACTGGAAATAGATCAGGTGACAGGTCATCTGATGCAGCACTACATCACTTTCCTTACATAACTAGTGGAGGGTTTGTAGCCATGGTCCTGTTGGAAAACAAATGATGCTCCCTCTAAGTGTAAAGCAGACGAGATGACATGTCGCTGGCAATAGCCAGTTAAATGTGACCTCTCTCATTCTTCACAGTAGAAACATTCATTCACCCTCTCTGCGTCTACAAAGACACCGGTTAGAACCAAAAATCTCAAAGTTGAACTTAATCCAAATTTGACCAAAGAACAAAGGTCTGTTTTTGGATTTTAGTAATTTCCTAAAGTAATGATGGACTTTGTTTAACTGATTCTCGTCATAATATAGATTTGTACAGTAGCTGTAGTAAGAGATGCCACAAATGAAGTTTTGATCTTGTATATCTGATGAGACAATGGCATGAGTGTGTGAAAACTTAATGTGGCTACTTTGGACAATCTAAAATATTATAAAAGCATAAAATATCATATACCCAGGTTTTTGTTGACTGCAGAATTTCATATTTGTTCTGTTATCATTTCATTGTCTACAGTATTGTACAATGTTGAAAATAATAATGAAAAAAAAAATTTCATAATAATATGGGAATTAAATTAATTTAATTACTTTACCCTGTAGGCCCCCAGCAAGAATAATTAAATTGCATGTATGTGTTAAATAAATAAAAATTCAGTTTAACAAGGTGGCCCTGCGACTGACTGGCGACCTGTCCAGGGTGTACCCTGCCTCTCGCCCGTAAGCTGACTGGGATAGGCCCCAGCACTCCCGTGACCCCTGCGGGGACTAAGCGGTATAGAAGATGAATGAATGAATGAATGAATGCATTTTGACAAGGTAAATGACACAAAATATTCGAAAAGGAACCACTGATTTGTGAATCAGTGCATCGTGTGTGATATCCTACGCTAGGTGGCGGTATTGACATTAACTGGCTCGGATCCGACAAAAATGAGCTGAAGAAGAAGGATTTGAGGCGTCTGCGCAGGTTATTGCGCATGTTGGTGGCAGCACAGCCTGAACCCATGCTATTAGCTTCCTTTTTAGCATAATTTTGTGAATTAAAGTGCTCCTTAATCTAAAATGCCACCAAAAGGAAAAGGTGGCAAGGCTGGTAAAGGTTAGTCCATCAGTTATGTCCTGCTTGTTTTATATTGTGTGGTTTTAGCTTAAACTTAGCCACATTTGTTAGCTTGTAGCGTACAGCTGTAGTAACAGGCGTCCATATGATAATATCATATATGTCTAGGTTGTATTGTACAACTTGCTATAATGTGATGGCATGTTGCGGTTACTGTTTGTTTAATAGCTCTTGTGTTATCACGGTGCTGAAACTATGTAGGAGCTGCTTCAGGAAGTGCAGACGCAGATAAGAAAGATAAAGCACCCAAAGGCGGCACGGCTGTTAAGGTAATACTTCATATTTCCATTTTTAGCTGCTTTGTAGAAGTCACACGGGGGATTTTTCGTATCAGACGACGGCCTCCGTCGACCTTTTCTCACTAACCTCAAAACCACTTTTGAATGAGTGGGTTGGAGGGGGTGATGACTCAAAATGTAGTTGAGTAGGTGACAATGTTTGCGCTTAAACGTTGTTGATGAAAAGTAATATAAAGGCTGAGTTTGGGAAGTCCGTGTACACATTGCCGTCGCCCCACTCATCCAGGAGGCCATAAAATAACCGAGAAGAACAGTTCCAAGGTGACAAACCACTGCTGACCAAAACACACACAAGGGCTCGTCTCACATTTGTCAAACAAACATCTTGATTATCTCCTGATTAAGACTTATAGGCAAATATTCTGTGGACTGATGAGACAAAAGTTCATCTTTTTAGAAGGTGTGTGTCCTGTTACATCTGGTGTAAAATTAACACAGCGTTTCATAAAAAGGACATCATGTCAACAGTCAAACATGGTGGTGGTAGAGTGATGACCTGGGCAACTTGCCATAATTCATGGAACCATGAATTCTGTGCTCTACCAGAAAAACCTGAAGGAGATGTCCAAACATCAAACTCAAGTGCACTGGGGTTATGCATCAAGACAATGAAACACACCAGCAAGTCCACCTCTGAATGGCTCAAAAAAGAAAAAAATAAGGTTTGGACCTTGTGCAAAAAAGAGTGCACTAATATTCCTCCAGAGCAGTATGGACTCATTGCCACTTGACAGCCTATTGCAGTTGTTGCCACTAAGGATGGCATGACAGGTTATTAGTTTTAGGTGACAATTAGTTTATTAACAGGGGCCAGGCAGGTAAAGGGCAGATTTTTTTTCTCTTAACAAATGAAATAATTATTTAAAAACTGTATTTTGTGTTCACTCAGGTTATCTTTTTGTAATATTAAAATAAATATAGTGTGACAAATATGTTTGTACAGTTCTTAGAAGTCTGTGTTAATACAATTTGTATTGTTCCCTAGGTGCGTCATATTCTCTGTGAAAAACAAGGAAAATGCATGGAGGCAATGGAGAAACTGAAAGCTGGAGTCCGCTTTAGCGAAGTAGCGTCACAATACAGTGAAGACAAAGCCAGACATGGAGTAAGAACATGCACATTTATCTGTTGTTGTTGTTTAAGTACTTTTGACTCGGTCTGTTACTATTAACCATTAAAAGCCACGTTAATACAGGTCCTTTTTCCTATTAAGTGTATTTTCCATTACTCACAGAGACTGGTCTTAACACATTCTATTTTTTTGTCAGATTTCCTGCTTATTTACTTCTGCACCCCACCACAACACCCTTGTCACTCATACACTGTCAGCTGCTGTGAAGATTCTGTGGAGATTGAGCGGTTACGCTGAAATTCAAATTCTCTTATTTAGAGTTCATAATTAGGTCTTTCTAAATATGACCCAGAGGTGATGTCAGGCAGAGGCAGCAGGCAATAGTGGTACCAACCTGAGTGAGAAACATTTTGCATTTGTTTCTATTTTTTGACTGTGGACAGACTCTCTCCTGGGGCCTGACTTCACAGAACCTATAATAGTAAAAGCAACTACTCTATTGTGGGGCTTCCCAAAGCACCCACAGAAAATGTTCCACACCATTTGAAATTTAGTCAGTTAGTTGGTAGACTTGACAAAACAAACCAGGCATTTGGTGACAGTAGCAGCTATAAATCCAGATGTTTGCTGCTGTCAAAATTTCCCCACTACGTTCACACTGATTTCCACTCTTGTGTGCTCAGGACAGAGACATGAGTGAAAAGCTAATTCTAACAATGCAAAGGCATCAAACATACAGATGAGGAGTAACCTGGTCATGTTAGAGTCATACAATATGTGAATAATCATGTAATCTTCTGTATCATATTGTGAATGTGGTGAAAGCAGTATAATACAGGACAGGGACAAGGGCAATGGTTCCCAACCCTGATCCTCAAGGAACTCTGTCTTGCTTGTTTTCCAACCATCCCTGCACTTACAGCTTCTCATTGGCTAAACACACCTGATCCAGGTAATCAGCAGTGGAAAGGATGGGCATAGTTTGAAAACAAGCAGTACAGCCTTGAGGGTTGGGAATCACTATACATCAAATACTAATTAACAATGACCTGATAAAATGGACTATGAATAAAATGACATTTGAAATAAGAACATATTATAAAATATATGAATAGAAATATATCTAAATGTCATAACATATTTTAATAAAAAATGGGAAGACTTAATGGAGCTCTAAAGTATGTCTGGCGTAAGGCTCCAGTTGTTCACAAAGCTTCAAAAACTGCTTTGCTCACACTGGTCAAAATGTCACAGTGAAGATTTTGTTGCTCATTCAGTCAAATTTCACATTATAAGGTGCATAAAATGTGCTTCTTTTATGGCTGGTACATAACAGGGCGATCTGGGCTGGATGACGAGAGGATCGATGGTTGGACCTTTCCAGGATGCAGCATTTGCCCTACCTGTCAGTTCCATGGATAAACCTGTCTACACTGACCCTCCAGTCAAGACAAAGTTTGGGTACCATATCATTATGGTAGAGGGGAAAAAGTGAACTGGTATGGCTTAATGTTTAGAATCAAGTAATAAGTTTCACTTTGCTGTATTATGAAACAGATGTTTCTTTTGTGTTTTGCTAAATAGTAAGAAAGGATCATCGTGGTGTGAAATAGCATCTGGGTTGTGTTTGTTAAATGCACACTGCCACACTAAAAATTCTAACTGAGGGAAATTTTCTTTCTCAGATAGATAAAGTGTATGGAACTGAAACCCCAGTTGCCAAATAAAAGTATTTTCACTGACCTAGAACAAAGTGTATGTGTTATTAAAGAGATTTATCACTATAATAATAGTGTAATAAATCATTTGTGTTATTGTTAAATTCCAGACATATAATCAGTATTTGCAATTATGGCAAAAACCAAAAGGTATAAAGCTCATTTGATCTCTTAAAGGTGCTATTTTTGTTGTTCTATATATGAGGTAACTTAATGATTTATTTTAGTTTGCAAATATGAGATGATAGATTAATAATATCAAGAAAGATGACATTTGCCAATAAACTATGCTTACTGAGTAGTATTGCAGTAAATAATCATCAGAATTCTGAATTAGTTTCACAACTTGGCTATAAAATGTTAGTAATAGTGAAAACCTAATTTTCAGATTTCACATAAGACAAGGAAAATGTGAAACTCGGGTTATATCTTTGCATCATTACCATGTTTTGATCAACCCACACCGGTGTGGTGAGCCTGCATGGTACATCCAGGCCGCTAGGCGGCGGTACCGTCCAGAGGTTGTCGCAACAGCCCGCATGAGGAAAAGACAGTTGACGTTCTTACGCCTTGCTAGATGATTGGCGAGGTAAGATGGCGGCGCCAGAGGAGCCAGAGTTATCTCAGGCGCAGACCGAAAAACTCCTTCAATTTCAGGTAGACAGCATACTTTTCACACTGACGCCTTTCTGTTCTAGACCTCATAAGCTACTACGTTTTCGGTGATAATGAGTCAGTGTACATGTGTGGGGCTGTGCGTGTTCAAACGCTTTTAGCATAACGTTAGTCAACTTCGCTATCGTTAACCGTCAACTTGAGTCATAGCTAACGTTAGCAAAACTAGCAAGCCTTAGCTAAGCTAGCTAACAAGTTAACAGACTTAAAGGGCCACAGGTTGACTTAAATAGCTTCGCGCTTGATATGGTTTACTTATAGACTCTTACCAAGTCCAACTGTGTTAATCGGCATTACTCGTGCTGCGTTTGTAATGCAATTTTCGTTTTTATGCCAACTTAGCTATCAGTAGGTTTACACTGACGCTCCCTTAAACACTCGCTGAGTTAACGCTAACATTAGCACAGCAGTTATGATCGAGCTGTCACTGAAGTTTCTCACAGACACAACTGATTTAGCTATGCTAAGCGAGATAAATAGTTTCGCGATAATACGACTAATGCATCGCTTCTCCCCCTTTTGCTTTTTACCCTGGTGTATAATGATCAGATGGAAAGCTAACAATCAAAGTCTCTGTCTTTTGGAGAGCTAGCTTACTAGCTAACTTACTGTCGTCCTGATTGGTGTAGCTAGTGTAGGACAGTTTCTCTTTTAATGATGACTTGATGGTTGACAAAATATTCCTTTAGTAGTGGTTAAATTCTACTTAATTGTTTTGTTTGTTTTGAATGATTTATATTAACTTTCTTCACGAGGAACCTCAAACCAGTAAAATACAAGCCAGGAAAGGAAGCCCTGGCCATCTGCCCACAGACTCGTTGCTTTACCTCAACTCTTTCTGTATTTTATGTATAACAGGACCTCACCGGTTTGGAATCAATGGACCAATGTCGCCGAACATTAGAACAGCATAATTGGAACATAGAGGTAAATGTTCAGAGGATACACAGTATGTGGTTACATTGTGAACTGTGCTGACTTACTCTGATTGATCTGTCCTTCTTTTCCATTGGAGGACTTGATTCAAGTATGATGGGTTTGATTTTGTGTGTTTCAGGCTGCAGTACAAGATAGACTTAATGAGCAGGAAGGAGTGCCCAGTGTGTTTAACCCTCCACCATCCAGACCATTACAGGTCAATACAGCAGACCATAGAGTATATAGTTACATCGTTTCAAGGCCACCGCCAAGGGTATGTGTGGAGGCTTTCATGTCTGTGCTTTAGGATGATATCTCTGGTGTAATATTTCAGCTAATCCTCCTATAATATATTGTAAAGTTATTGTTCCCATGTGACACATAGCCACATTTTAGCCAAACTTTCTCAGTGTTCGGCGAATTTTTTTTGTTAGTGGTGTCACTCAGTTACTTTTCTGCCAAAAAAGCCTGTTCTAAGAAGAATTGTGATTGTGAGTGGTTTCTTTTTTATTTAGGTGATTTTTTTTTTTTTTTTTTTTTTTTTTTTTTTTTTTTTTTTGGAAGGTT
>OMLM01002648.1:70357-93248 GCA_900302695.1 Helostoma temminkii
CACATTCACTTAAGAAACAAAAGTAAAGAAAAAGGCAACGTCCCTTCACATAGAAAAGCAAAGGTTACAACTGCCTGTTAGTGCTTAATGGGGCAGTTAAAAGACCAGAATGAATCCAAAGCAAAGGTTCATTTGTTGTTCTTTTCCCTCCCACCCCAAATATATCCTGTTACTGTGAACACAAACAGGGAACTAGAAGTCTAACAGTGCTTCTACACTGCTGAACACTCCAGCTCGGTGTCATTAGAAACCCAGCCTGGTCATTATGGGATACAAAGATCGTGGAGTGTCACCAGTGACTTCTACAAAGGGTTTTTTTTTAACATTCTTCTGTCTTCAAACGTTTATCTAAAAGCATTCACACTGAAGCTATACATTTGCTCTTTTACAACACCATTACCATGGCCCAAGATAGTGACCTGACCAAGTTACCAGAATATAACACATACACAAACATTGTTAGTGCTCCAACTGTTTCCTTCAATGTGTTTTCCTTAAGAAGATAAAACCAATAAATAAACTTCTTCTTTTTTTTTTTTTTTTTTTAAATGGCATACTTTTAAAACAAGTGGAAATGACAAAGTATTTTCAGGATTAGTAATAGGTTTGTGCTTGTCAAGGTCATAAGAAGGCAGAGCTGAAATCTTGAACAGTAGGCTATATCTGTATATTGAATTTAGCTCACAAACAAAGAAATAAAAAGCCCAGTCTTCCTAAAAGGGGAAGAAAAGTTAATTTAAAACTCGCCACTCACTGCACATATTGCTTTCTGCACAGGCCTCAGCACAGCCTTCACGAGGACTCCCATCCTTAAATGCAGTCAGGGTGGAACCGCATGCTAGTCTTCCCTCATGGCGCTTTCTGAATAAGCAAGCAGTTCTTTTAATATGCTTCTTTGTCTCTTGTTTTTTCTTAAAATTTGATCATTTTGGTGGCAATGCTTGATTAAAATATTGCTAGTCTGAATCAACAGTTCATGCACATCCTAGCATGCTGCCCTGTATCCAGTGGTTACACAATGCATTGGCTCTGTGAACAGGACAAACATACACACACGCGCGCACACATACACACAATTTTCACAACCACACTCTTGCCAGAGGAACGATGCTGACGTGGAGGGTGGATGTAGCACTTGTGCAGTTATGCCAGATGACCTCGAAAAGACGCAGTCGTTAATCCATGACTGCTTTTTGTACAGATCTGTGGTCCAGAGTGGATTATCTGGGGTAGAAGATACCCCACAGTTGCATGTCCCATCACTTGCAGTCCATAACCTCAGGCTTAGCTCAGAATGTGCATTTAACTACAGCAAGTCACACGTTCACAATAGCATTGGCAAAATCTAAAACAAATAAGGGATAAAACTGTTGAAATGATCAATACATTATTGCAGAACATACATTATTAACAAATCACTTTGCCCAACACCTACACAAACATGCATCTATGATGGTTAGGCATCGCCTCCAAACACAGATACCCATGTTGAAGCATTCCTATTATTTTTCTGCTAATTGCACATGGTGTCCAGCCTATCATCCTCCAGGCTCTGAACTCACTTCTCCCAATGAAGGAATCCCACTATTCATGAATACCACAACCAAATCCACTGAATAAAAATGAAACCCTGTAAACAAAAGCAGCAAATAATGCATTGTAGGGAAAATCTTTGGAATCTGCAACAAGGGGGCAGAGAAAGAACTGGCTGGCAATCCCAGAACTCTGGCTATAGGCTGCAATAGGCAGTGGGTTTCATGAGACTCAGACAATGAAGCACAGCAGAGGTACAACAGGCTCCAGAAACAATCCTGGATTGCTTATTATTTAGGAAGGAGCAGGAATAGTGGGTTGTAAGCTATATTTACTGGAGGACGCAGGTTAGGTGGCAGGTGTCCCCAGCTCAGGGGCTGCCCCTGGTGTGTGCAGCTTTCCAGTTCAGCACTCAGAGACAGTTCTCACTCCACCTCCCGGTGTACGTCCGAAGCATCAGCTCGGCAGATAGGACAAGTGCGATTGGTCTAGAAGTCAAACAGAAACATTAGGAGAAACATGAGGTACAAGACATCAAACAATGTATCACAATCCAAATTCATACAATACAATGTGAACACTATGAAATGGAAACAGTCATCAGTCAAAAACGTACCTTTAGCCATTTATCCACACACTTAGCATGGAATTCGTGGTTACAAGGTAATACCCGAAGTAGCTGCCTACACTCAAAGTCACTAAAGCACACAACACACCTGGGGGGAAGAGAGAGGTATAACAACATTTATATAGGCTTTATATAACAGTTGAGTGAATTAAAAGGCGAGTAAAGGCTTACAGGGTTTGTTCAGACAGATGATTCTCAGAGTTGAATCTGTAGGACGGAAGTTGCTCTATATCTGCCTTTGTCAGTCCACGTGGTTTCGCTTCACCCAACCTTTCAGCCAGATTCAGTAATGCCTACACACACACAGAGAACAATGCTGATTCTGTTTTGCATGTTTTGCATTTATTACCTGTAGCTTCTCCATAAATGTCTCACAAATGTTCACACTAGAGTAAAGGAAAACATCTGATCTGAGTCACTTTGGGGCAAAAGCATCAGATTTAGGTAACCTTTGGTGTTTATAGTCAATCTATGAAAAGTGGTGTCACACAGCAAGATTTGTTTTTCCTCCAAACACCACACTGACCTCATAATTCTCCATCTCCACATCATCCACATCCAGGTCTAGACTGATGGCTGGTCCCACTGCTGTTGGAGGCACAGGAAGCATTGACCTAAACAGAAATTAAGAAAGAAAAGTTGTTCAGCAGCCTCTAACACAATCACTGCAACATCATTTCTGAAAAACACAGACACAAAAACCAGAATGAAGCATGCGGTTAATATTAAACCACCTTACTGTTCTGGCACACCATTGAACAATCAACCACAGAGGCTAGTAACTATCTTATGCTTTATACTACAAGATCCTTATACTCAAGATACTCACAGGAAGTAAGGGAGGAAGCCTGGGTAGTAAGATGGAGGAGGAGGAGGAGGCGGTGGGAGCGGTTGCTGCAACCGGTATCTCTGTCCACTCACTCGCCGGGGCAACATGTGGGGATATGGCTGGAGAAGAACATGCATATTAATTGAATTAAGTCTGTGACTGCACTTCATAATGACAGGAATAATTTAAAAAAAAGGAACAATACCCATGTAAGAAAAGTGACAGCATGAATAAGACATTGATCACTGATTAACCTGTATGACCAGCACATAAAATAACCAGTTTTTAACCAACAATATTATGCAGTATATGCAATCTTGATAACATTTGCAACAGCTAGTTAAAAAAAACTGCATTAAGCTGGCCCTCACTCATTTGAGTTCAAACAGCATGTTATCAGCCCCAACTAAATAAATCTAAACGGACAAATTCCCGGTAGAAAGATTTTTAAATATAGAAATATGCTCCGTCTTTACAACCATCAAATTCAATGTTTAAAGATCAAATATTTCTTATTTAATCGAAATCACAAAAAATGACTTTTTATTACTGACAAACTTCTAAATCCCAGAAATTCAGTACCTGAAGAATTTTATTCAGCCCATAAATGCAATGCGTTTGCTCAGTTCTTTTATGACAGTTGCCTGCATTAGAAGTGACACCTGCACAATACCTCTGGCTTGCTCTCTTTTTCAGTTGCATGTTAAAACAACTGTTGTGTAATTTTCTAAGATAACTACTGTTAATCTTGATAAAGTAATTAAGCAGCTTATCTCCTCCACCTGCACCCTTGACTCTATGTTTTGTCTTTTCTTGCACATGACTAAATATCATTAATGTCTCAATGCTTAGTGGGAACTTTCATAACTCCCTCAAAATAAAAGTCCACATCCAGACATGATTAGTAACTATAAATCAATGTCAAACTGTTCATTAGTAAAATGCTAGAAAGAGAAAAACAATTATCTTTACACAATAATATGTTGGATTTGGACCAGTCACATTTTAGAAGCAATCACAGCACTGAAACAGCCCTTACTAGAGTAACCAGTGACTTTCGGATTATTAGTGATAAAAGATTGTGTTTTAGTTCTGCTTGACCTTACTGACACTGCTGAGCAAAACATTTTGATAAACAGACTTCAGAGGCAGAGGTCTATTTGTCAAGGCTGAACTTCCAGATGAAAAGATATAAGTTTTAATGTTTCTTTTGGTTGTTTTAAATCTGATAAAACTAGTATTGTTTCAGGTGTAACAAGGGTCAATCTTAGGACCATTATTGTTTACTCATACTTCCACATGGCAGAATTATTAGGAACCATCAACCTTATCATTCATATGCCGATGACACATATGCTGTCTCCCTGTCCTCTGATGATTCAAATCCCACAAGAAAGCTGGTAAACTGTGTTAGATTCACTGTTACTAGAGTACAGTGAGCAGGTCAACAAACCTGAACATCTTCTGATTGTACCCAAGATAAGATGCAGGTCTTCAGAAGATGCCTTTAGTTACTTTGATCCTGCTCTGTGGAATAAACTACCAGATCAGTGGGATTAGCTTCTTAAGTTTTCCAATAAAACTTTTCTGTTTTCCCAGGCCTTTGTTTCTGGGACAAATTAGGCTCTGTACATGTGCCACGGTCTGCCTGGCCTGGACGAGGGAATCCTCCTCTGTTGCTCTTCCTAAAGGTTTCTTCCATTTTTATTCTATTGACAGGCTTTTTTTCCCTCCATTGTTCGGTTTGAGGATCTAAGGACAGAGGGAGACGTTGTGGAGCGGTTTGTAAAGCCCAATGAGGCAACGTCTGCATTTGACATTTTGTGTTAATTTGTTCTTGCAAAAATCGGTCAATTAGCTTTTATGCAGATGAAAAACTCTCTGCCAATGTATGAAAACCTATATAAATAAAACTGACTAGAATTACTGTATTGTAGCATGATGAATCAATCAGAACACCTATTACTTTAAGGTCACAAAATAAATTAGATTCACGCACCTTTTAGGCATCATATCATCCATCATAGCTAAAAAAGTGTAAGTAATTTTAAAATGACAACCATTCAAGCATTTGTTATTTGTTACAGCTATGTTAGACAAAAAACCTAATAATTTCACTTATAAAAGGGTCAATTTAACTTTATTTCTACCCCACTGCTTGTATTCACCTATTCAGCCTTGAACAGCCCCACAGCTAGCACCGAGGTGCCTCTGAGCATGTTAATTAGGCCAAGACTGACGCAGTGGAGCTTCTCAAAGGCCAGTTGTGCAGTTGTACTCAAACATCCTGGCCCTGCGAATAAAAGTTCAACTTGGTTCAGGTAGCAAGATGTACTACTGTTCTACTGTTATCTTTTTCAACCTTCTACAAGGTTGTGGTCTGCCTTGACAACCATGTGCTAGAAACACCACTATTGTCCACATTGACAATAGCACTAGCTTAGAGGCTAAAGCACTAGCTTGTTTGACTCAACCAACCTGTGTAACTTAACCTACATCATAAAACTCTCTCTCTGTGTCACAAAACATGTAGTAATCCACAACACAATCTTCTTCCTGTATTTACTTCCCTTGTCCCCGCAGCAGACACATCTGACCAATAAGCTGAGAGGAAAATGCAACAAGTTTACAAACTCAAGTGATTCTGAAACACCCATAAGGTTTTTTAATACATTCTATAGTATTTTAAGGTAACTTAACTCCATACAATACAGGAATTCTAGGTGTCCTGTGTACCAGGTGAAGCAAAAAAGTCTTAAGTCAATGTCACTGGGAAACAAAGGCCAAAAGATGTCAGAAAATGTCTGATTATCTGCGTCTTACCACTCCAAAGGGAAGCTCCTGATGCAGAGGCTCTTGAGGAAGATACTGTAGGGGCATAGAAGGAGGCAGCGCTGGTGGGTGATGAGAGGGAGGGTAGGAGAAGGTCCCTAATGGGTGTTGGTCCCCTCTTAGGTCAACTTCATTCTCTACCCTCTGTAGAGGCTGTGTGGAGAGTGAAAGTTTTGTTGTGAATCTAAATTAACAAAGTGATGATAACACTCTTCATCCACTGGATTGTGATTTCCTTAATTAACATGTATAATGTCAACTACTCACCATGCGTGGGTGCTGTGGCTGTAAAGGGACAAACTGGCTCAAAGGAGTAAGGTGCGGCGGCTGGTGGGGGGGTACAGATGGAGTTGGGTGCAATACAAAATGTTCGCTGGAGATCAGCGGTGGAAAGGCTTGATAAGACACTGGCATGTGCTGCATGGTGCATGCCTGTATGAGCTGAAGAGAAAAAAAGACAAGAAGGGACACAGATTTACGCTAGTTCATTTTTTTTATGTACATCAATAAAACTCTCCACTATGAAGCAGACTGCACCTAACCAAAGATATTCACATTCAATATAATGAAAGCATGTTGAAAGCATGTAGTGAACAGAAGTGATGCATACATAAAACCACAGCACCCTAGTATCACAACAACACCACATTAATTATTAGTTTGAAATCTGTCCCTACAAATAACAGACTAAGGGCCTGATTTACTAAAGGTACGTGTGTACTAAATTGTTTGCAAACTTGACAACACCAGCAAAAAGGACATGAGTTGATTTACTAAAGGGCACAGTGAGGATTGTGTATTTGAAATTAGCAAATGGTGCACCCTGTGGATTTTGCATCTTTGTCTTCATAAACAGAGGGACGTTTTAGCCCGAGTGCACAAAATAGAGCATGATTTATCAAGCCTGAAAGCGAATGTGGTTGAGTGGCAGATATTGCATCTGAATTGAGAAAGGCAGGTAGTAGGATGCAAACCAAAAATGAAAGAATGTGTCAAAAACGCATGTTAATACTTCTTTTAATATATTTGGAATGATTAAGAAAATAAAACACCATCTGTTAAATAAGCTACTGTGCCCCCCTCAACCACAGACAGAGTAATTGAATATTTAGTAATTACAGCACATCATCATGCCTTAACGTTTGGCATATCCACAGCAAAATTGGAGAATTCATTCTTCACTTTGACTAATACACTTTTGGGCTACAGGCATGCAATGCTCCACATAAGTTCTGGATGTGGACTTAATCCACACAACTGGGTCGAATGACACAGTTTAAGAAGGTTTATCCATCAGATCCTTTAAAAGTATAGTCATATTATTAATTTACTCAGTGAGAGAGGATGTGTACGTGTGGTATGCCCCCGCTATGATCTGCCAACTCTGGTTTCTGCGTTCGCAGGAAGCACAGAATGAGGCCAAACATGACTTTTATGCACTTTCTGATTTCCCCAAGACTTGTAGGAGCTACCTTTCCAAATAGAATTTCTTCTTTTGTTTTCTTTGTTGCTTGAGCTCATCAGATTGATTATTAGCCTCTTCCACTAACATATTTAATTTCACTGTAATAAATATTCTCTTGCTTATTCACCGGTCATTCTTTAAACTCATGACAGACACCAGTGAATCATGCAAAATCCTCATTTAAATATGACCGCTTCTGCCATATTTGCACCTGTGGTCAATTGCACAATTCACCCACCAAAGAAATACTCAATGTTCAGGCTTGCACACACAATTTAGTACTCTCTATTTGGGACCTTAGTAAATCAGGCCGTGAATGTACAACAGTCGCTGCTAATAACTGTACTGACATCAGAACAAAATTACAAATTTTGCACAGTAACAGCAGCAGGTTGTTTATTGATCATGAACAGTGACAGACTGCATGGCTGATATGGTGTGCTACATGGATGCCACTGACATTGGGCTCTTCCTTTTCAAACTCACAGGAGGAGGAAGGCAGCAGAGCAGAGAGAGCTGTCCGCTGAACATTACCGAGCATGCTGGGAGCTGCTGAGTGTTGCACCCTGGAAGGGGCTGCCCGGTGTGGATGGGAAATCCATGGGTCGTCACCGTTGTAACAGTGTATGAAATCGGGACTGATCCCTGGTGCATCTTTTAAGAAAAGACAGTGGAGAGAGGGAGATGGGGTGACTCCACAGTCTGCCTAGAACAAAATCCTAGCTGATCTCATCATAAACCACTCCATGAATGAATGCATTTATTCATAAAAAAACAGCACGTCATGTTTAATAAACATTACAACTTCTTTATCCATCAAGTTGTTCTCGATCTTTTACCTGTTCATGTAGATCCACCATGATGGGGTTCTGCTGGGGCAGGTGAGCAGCAGGATGAAGCATGCGTGGTGGTGTGCTGGTGTGGCTGTATTGTCTGGACTCATCTAAAGGAACCTGTTGGTGATGTTGGGAGAAAAGCAGATGATGGAAATTCTCATCCTGGCCCAGTGACGTGTGCAGTACAGGTCTGTCTCTTCTCCCCCACAGGCGTCTCACTGGTGGGCTATGATATCGCATAGAGAAAACAATCATTGACACGGACCCTTATGAGGTAGGCAAAAAGTATGTTTCCTTCAAATAATCTCTACATGATCAGCATTTAACTTTTAACAAGCTGCACATTACTTACTTTGTTACTGGTATAACAAAACATAATAAATATATTATGATCTGTATTACTGGGGGCTTACAATGCTTGAAAATCTCCCTTATTATAAGGATACATTATAGAGATAATTTAAGTTAGGTACATCTTCCAAAACATTCAAATATATCCAATGTTTATCTATTACTCTGTCAGAATATTAGAACACATAATATAATGATTACACGGGAAAAGCAACATGAGTCATACACAAAGATAACATTTGGTTAGTTGGTCTTTAGAAGAGGCAATGCAAAGATTTTACCTTCTCCTGAGATGCACCGGGGCGTTACAGGGCTCTCCCAAGAACCTCCTTGTGTTTAAGGGGGCTGTTGGTGGCAGCCTATTTACTGCTATTTCCCATGGTCGCATTGGTGACGTCGTGCAGACGAGTCACACTCTGGGAAAGGAAACCGTACAGTGGAGGCACTTGTAGGTTGCCTCTGATTGTCTTAACCCTGCAAAAACATACAAATCAACAAATGAATGCTTTAGCAACTGAGCCACAACAAATTAACTATAGAAAATGAGGTATGCAAAAATATAGTGGAAACTAGTTGTATTCGCTTTTTACAACAGTAATGTAACATATCAAGTTACATTTGTACAATTGTCTTCCTTTGTCAAAAATGTACAAATATTTTCACATCTGTACTATGTGACTGCCTGAAGAGGAATTTTATATAGTATTGTAAGTAAGAATAACAATGTTGATAATAAAATAGTGGTTAAATATTTTTGTTGGGAAGTTATTTTTCCGGGCCCCATCTTGGTGACAATATAACATATTTTTAATCTGGTGATAATTGTACAGCTATGTTTGGGGTTTTATTGGAAATAATCTAGATTACATTACTTAGGTACATGTCCCAGACAACTTCTGTTTTATTATTTCTCTGCATGACGACTGATCCCAACATTACATGCTTTAATATACAAAAGGTCTGTATGTCAATGCATGTATACATTGTACCTTTTGACGCTGAAACATGTACTACACAAAAAAAGTGGTCTCCTAATATTGAAACACGGCCTTTTCCATTGTTGTGGCATAACTTCTGCCCTTCATGACTGTTGGGTGCCTCACTACCGCATTAATTATTGGCTTTCAGTATACACGCATATGCAACTGCTCTAAGATCTCAGCGGGACTTTGAATTAGTGCTTCACCAGAAATAAAAATCGTACTTTTAAACAGGGGACAGTGTTACAGCCAAGTACAAGACAAATAAGAGTGCTGTCTGGTACATTGCCTAACTAGTCCATTGTTATGATATTTTAGTACAAACCTAACTCGATTCAGCTACACAAGTTTATTTATATAAATGGTTTTAGGATATAACAAAGGTGTTATAGTTACACATGTCGAGTTTCACTAAAATGCTAAAATTGTGCATACCCAGAAGTGACAGTGGCAGTGTAATTAATGCGGTATATGCGGGAACAGGATAAACAGGGGTCGCTGCAGCCTGCCTGAACAAAAACATGGAAAGCCATGTGCTCCAAAGACAAAGCAACAACAAAAGATAAGCAAGCGCAATGGCTCGCTAGCGTACATTTTAGGAGGCCACTGTTCCGTTACACCGTTTCTTGCTAGTATTTTGCAAGCGGCCAACACGCATCGCTGCAAAGTGAGAAACATTACCGCCGTGGCAGCCGTTGGTTCCTGACTGCCAGGGCATATTCGATGTCCCCTGTTGAAGGAGAGCAGCTAGCTAACTTTAGCCAAGCTAGGCTAACGCTTTGTCCAAACATAGCAGGACTCAGCTGCAGTTGAATGCTTTTATCAGTTATTTAGCCAAAATGCTAATATATGGTTAAGATGTCTGCCGAGTTACAACCGGATATTCTAATTTAGCATGTTACACCAGAGACAGAGACGTGCACTCTACCGACAGGATTAGCTAAGCAAGTTGGCCAACAACACAGCCCACATCTTACTTTTCTTTGCTAGTTTGCTTGCTCGGTGTGAAGGAGAGATGGCAGGTGTTTCAGCCTCCAAAATGTCGTGTCCCATGAAGTTATCCTTGTCTGTAACCTCCTCTAACCGACCACCACCACCAGATAGAAACCAGCGTTAACTGAATATCAATCGACTGTTTTCTCCGACAGCTTTATAACAATGTCCCCGACGGAGCTGCTTTTTTAACTCGCTAACGCTAGCCAACCAACAGACGCTGCAAATTGCTGCATAAGGGTTTCAGTTTTTTTTTCTCGAGAAACCGTAAAATGTCCTGTCGGTGAACGGCAGCGTTTGGCTGAACAGTAAATACCGTTAAGGTGTGAAGGTAACGTTAGCGGCTACACGATAGAAAACATTCCTTGGCGCGTGTGTGTTCCTTGAAATGCATTGTTATGACGAAGCCACGCCTCCTGCTCTCGGCAGCCAATCAGCGCGCAGCAAACACAGACGGCAGCCGTCCAGACAGTCCTGGCTACAGTGTATCAAAACAAGTAGCTGCTGTTGTTGCTTCAATCTTAAGAACAAAAGGCTCCCCGACGATTACAGGGTCACCAGAAACCTGTGATAAAGACCTATTTAACTAAACATTTTTAAGCCTACTAGTACATCCAATAGCAGGACGAATAATTACCATGATATTTGTTATTTCCTGTTCTTTCTGCAACATACCGCCTATGGCACAGAGAGCTATACAGTTCTTATACTAATAACCACCAGTGATGGAAAGTAGAGTATTTCTATTTTATACTACTCTATCATGTTAATTAAGTAGCAGGTTACTTTTCAAATAACTTGTTTGCATACACATCTTATGTTAAATGTAATAAAATCAAATGTATAAATTGTGATGCGCATTCCACTATCCAGCAGTAGGCCTGTTTAAAACTGATAAAACTGCATCTCAGCCTAAGCAGATATAAATATGAATTGCATGCTGAAGTGCTGCATGCCAATGCATCAGCAATAATGATCCAATAATAACAAAATACTCTTCCTAGATGAGGATCCCGGTCTATGGTCTGTGTGTGAATTCCCCAAAGTGTGTCCCTGACAAAACATTAGTGATCAATTTATCAATTGTCTTATTAATTAGATTCAGCCAAGACTGTTTATTTTGTGGAACACTGCTGTGGCCCACAGTCTTCAGTTGTGACTCTCACTAGAGGCCACGGTGTCCTCCCGTAGATTACAGCCGGTTATGTAATATTGCACTAGTGTGATCAGGTGAGAAACACAGATATTCACCAGCTATTATACGAAATTCTTCGCTTATGTTTTGCAAAGAAAGCGAGCACAGCTGCATGATTTTTAATGCTGCACTTTATGAAGTTTATTGGAGCTTTATATGCTACCATTAAGGCCCAATTTGTTCAGTAACAGCTAATAATCTCCGTCTGCTTGCAGTGCTTCACTGTAAAGCACTGAAACATGAATGCATCTAAAGCTATGCATCTATCCCCATGATGAGCCGGGAGAGAAGCAGCGTTATAAAACATAGACCTAGGGTAAATATTACAGCATCGCACTCGGTAGCAGCAAAACAAGGAGGGGCTGGAGGTTGAGCAGGATGACAGCCCTAATAACCCGTCTAACCATCTCCCGTAAACACGCACCGTAAATCTCCCAAATTCAAGCGATACGAAGCAATAACAACAGGAGGAGTGTAGTTACCTGATTGTTAATATGCAAACATCTGATCACTGATATTTTTCTTGTAATGCTCACATCTCGTTAGGCTAAGTGCGGCATCCTGTGGTCAGCTGTTCCAGTGTGGAACATTCCGTGGATTTCACCACTGCTGTAAAAAAGGTGCTAAACATTAGACTCGCGTATTAGCGGCACATGCTGTCTTAATATAGTGCGGTTTAATTGATGTGCAACTCCCGAGATGACTTCCATAATCGACACTTTTGGTTTTGGAAATGGTATTCCAGCCCCATGGTTGTTTTGGTTTTCTGCTGGTCCCTGTTACACCCCCATTTTTGCGTATTTCCAGAGCAGAGAGCACACGCCATGCTGCCATTTTACCGTAATGGACAGAAAAAGCGTGACAGTCTGAAGCGAAGCTCAGATATGAAAAGTTCCCACGAAAAGCGTTAATTTGTCCTGGACAGGAAGTACCCACAACATTTGTTCAAGTAAAACCATAATGAAACAATATTAATTGTGTCTCAACGTTACAGTTGAAGATTATATATTAAAAATTGTGTACAGAAGCTTTTAGGCTTCCAGCAAAGTAGAATAATCAAAAATTAAGCAGCTCATTATGTGACATGTCCGTTTTTATTGATTGGTTTATTACTATCTTATTATATGTTGTAAATTCCAAATAATTTTATGATGTATCTGATCAAGATATAGCTGATTTTAAACACTTTATTAGCAAATTTAACTCATAATATATTTTGTAAACAGTGGGTTTAATCTGCAAAATTGTAACACATAAAGGATTTTAGTAGTGACAGAAGCACCAAGTTCCTCTCTTTAAAAATAGAAGGAAGTAGTAGCACTTCTATCTCACTACAGGCTTGAGTAAATACTCTGCGGTATAAAGTACTAAATACTTAACACCACTGTTCCTCATGTCTGTTTAGTTTATTATAAAACAAACAAACGAAAGCAAGGCTAGAAGAACAGCACCCACTTATACTAAAAGGCAAAACGGAAAGAAAATACAGATGAAAATGTAAAAAATATATGAACTCAATTTGCCTAAAAGTTAAGGCACTAAAAGAGAAGGGGAGGGAGAAAGGAGTGTCTTTTTAAACACAGTATCAGAACACGTGTGAGGTCTTCCAATATCTTGCTGTATTGACACAAGTGATCTGTCATAATTTTTTTATTGCATTTAATTTAATTCTTATTCAATTTTCACTACAAAATCCTATTTTTTAATTCACAAGTCAGTATACTG
The DNA here is from genome assembly GCA_900302695.1 of Helostoma temminkii. NCBI lineage: Eukaryota > Metazoa > Chordata > Actinopteri > Anabantiformes > Helostomatidae > Helostoma > Helostoma temminkii. The sequence continues at coordinate 83,725 of OMLM01002648.1, forward strand.
ACTATCATCTTGTCAACAACACCCTGAGTTTCTGTTTACTGGAATTGCTATGGCAGTGTTTTACTACATTCCCACCCATTTAAGTGCTCCTGTTCCAGGGTCAGGAGTGGCCGTGTTGTGTTCAATACAGTAAGTCATAAACCAAAGTGTAATTGGATAAGATTAGAGGATCAAAGTTCTGGGATGCCTGTCATAATTATAAAGACTGAGTAAGCTTGGAATGATAATATCACTGTGGTTTAATAGCAAATAAAATATTCTTTGCTCATTTGCCCCATCATAATCGTTATACACGCAAACTGTGATCTAACAAGCAAAGTAAAAAAAAAAAAAAAAAAAGCAATTGGGACCCACTTTAATAGTTTTTCTGACATTTGACACAAGTGATTTAAAAAAACAAACATTAATTTTAATTTTATAACTTAATTGCCATCCTGTATCTTGAGGCTACAGATAATCAATAAGCAGTTTTCTCGATTGTTCCTTGATGTCAGTGTTAGGGTTAGGGACCATCTTGGTCCAGAATGAAAATATTTTAAGAATTATTCAATGGTTTGTCACACTTCTTTGTCTACACATTTAAGGTAGATGCTACCTCAGTCTGGTGTTCCCATGACTATTCCTGTGCTGCCATTATAAGAGTGACATTTGTTTCTTTGAGTGAAATGTCTCAACAACTATTGGTTCGATTAGTAATGAGGCAAGAATTACAATTACAATTACAATGAACAGAATTACATTTATTTTAGAAGATCATTGACATTTGTTAAAGTTCAAAAGATCTGTCAAGAATTGCATACACAAGCAATGGTGCAGTGCTATTCTGTGGGTGATGAGTAGTTTAGTGAGCTCTACAGGTATTTCCTCTCTAATCAACAACAACAAAAAAAAAGTCGGACTGTAATAACTCAACAACTATCGAATGGACTACTATTAAAGTTGGCTAAAAAATACAATATTGAGCATGCTAGCAGTTAGCTCGAAGCACTGTTATACCTAAGTATAGTCACACTTTTCTGCTTTTGTTTTGAGGCAAAAGTCTGATCATGACTGAAGCCAGCACTACAAGAAAAAAAAAGATCCTTTGTGTCATTTGTTTAATCAGGAGAGCACGCTGGACGGGGGTGGGGGTGTAGGGAACAGTTCATTAGCGAAGTGCATGGATCTGTCCTTTCTGGAAAAACATGATTGGTTCTGATGAGACATTTTAAGCAGGGCACTGGTCACACTGGGTTTTCTCAATGAAAGCAAACAGACTGCTGCTGTTGCCCCGACAACAGAAGCACTCATTCACACAAAAGATCAGTTCACAAGCTCCTGAGGTTTGGGTTTGGACATCGGTGACCCAGTATGACACAATGCACAGTATTGCCAGTGACAGGGCTGGCCAGCCTTTAATGGAGTGAGGAGGTTGCCGCATGTGGCCTGCTCCTCATTACTACCCAGGCAGCCATGTGTGACAGCAAACACTAGCTGCTTATGCAAAGTTTGTCTATTTTACTTTTTGCAGTTAGAAAGATGCCCTTGGGTGCTCTTAAAAGTGCTGTGTTATTGGCAGTGCGTTTCTTGTACGTATGTGTTAATGATTTATATTTACAACTCCGAGACTGTAATCACTAGGAGGGAGAAGAGACAAAGGTCTCATCCAGACGTCAGTAATTGTGAAGCTTCTCTTTGGATGCCACCTGGTAAGTCTAACTGCTGAATTTTAAATTAGATTTACCTTTTTAAAGTATTAGAGTGTTTCTCTTTGTCTTTAGATCAATCACTGAACATGTTTTTTTTGCATTTGTGTGGTTCTTTTCTGGTTTTGGGTTTTTGTTTGTAAATTGGGATCAAGGCGGAGCAATATCCCTCTTGGATTAAGAACGTTTCTTTTTTAATCTTGAAACTTGCTGATATCAAATAGACATGAAATATAGTTTGGTATTTTGATATGATGTAATGAAATCTGTACAAATTGCGGATTGCGTTTAAATCCTGAACTTATTACAGATTAAAATAGTGTACATTTTGAATAAGCGTGTAATTACAAAAGTGATTCTTAGAAATCAGGCATCAAAAATAAGCTAATTCTAATGCTCATTATAAAACAAAAATAAAAACAAAACAAATTCTCTATCCAAACCACAATCGCAGATGCTTTCTTTTGTTCCCTTTTTAGATCAAATAGAAACATTGGAACATGGTAAAATCTAACCCTAATCATTCACACAAAGACAGGTCTGTTGAAGATTAATTTCAGTTGTTTATCTCTAAATTTTATTTATTATTTATTTTATTTAATCTCAAGTTGAAGGTGTGCTTTTAAAGTGTGAGATTAAATGATTCTGTTCTCATGGGAATAAGAATAGGAGGCAAAACTTTTGATACATCTTCAGAATGTATTCATATGTCATGTTCATATGTACAAGACGCTGCTTACAATAGCAAACATATTTCCAACTGAACATTTCACAAATTGTAGGTGTCTATTCAACAACATTTGCTTCTCTTCTATGCACAGTTGCACCCTTTTAAGAGGAAATCAATTCTGTGAATCAAACTTTCCATTATGTCATATCACTTTATCGCAAAGATATGGCAGCTGGTGTCATCACCTGTGATTATATTAATAGTTTGGGTGTAGCTAAATGCCCAATATAAATATCCCAATATATAAATTTATCATGTCCTCTCTTCCATATTTAGCATAACTACATGCTATGGTGACTGTTAATTGTATCATGTATGATATTGTTATGTCTAACTTTTGACCACCATGATAATCATTGCTACTGTATTACACTGTGCCATTATTACTATTTACCATCTGTGTGTTCAGCTTTTCTTTTGCTTTTTTTATTAGCACATTCCAATTATTTTGTTCTTGTGTTCTTGATTTCTTGTTGGGCACAGAGGAACTGTAACGAGGCAAAGCAGGGATTAATAAAGTTGAATATTACTTTTAGCACTTTAAGGATATTTAGATTTTATACATTTGCATTTTTGCTTAAGAAAAATTTGGAATGCAAGACTTGTTACGACTGTGGCCACGCTGATATGTGAGATTTTCAGTGGAATTAATTAATTGGTAATTGACATTTTAGCTTTTAACCAAAGGTCTAAAACATAAGGAAAATATCAACATCTATAGAGTGAATTGTCATTCATGGCCACCACGCCATAACCAACTAGACTCAGATGTTCACTCATCATCATGACACCAGCAGTGTGATACATTGTACTTTTAGTCTAATGACAACTATTGGATACATTGGTGTAGCATTTGTTGGTATCCAGAGGATTAATTGTAATGATGTTCCTGTTACAGAACCAGTGATATTCCCATCAACATATGCATGAAAGTGAACATGGTAACATGATACCAACTAATTATCGAACAAACAAAGATTGATCTTTCTTTTTGTTTCAGACATGGAGAGTATCACAGGAAGTCTAGTATTATTGTGCCTTATCAGCTTAGCTAATGGTGAGCAGTCACATATTTTGTATTATTATTATGATTATTATTATGATTTTTTATAATTGTGCTTTAATTTCACTTCCTAATCCTTAAATACTGTGTGTTTCTACAGCAAATAGCCGTCCTGTAATCAACCCTTTAGTTTATAGAGTCTGTGAAGATGTTCCCATAGGTATGTGTTTGAAATATTGAAATTTAATTTCAAATTTCATTTGTGTGGTATTATGCCTCAATGAATAGTGCACACATTTTTACTATGTTCTACCTGTTGCTGTCATAGGTGGAACTGCATTTACTATAGCTGCAACAGACCCAGAAAATGACCCCCTGACTTATACACTATCTGGGCCCAATAGCATTTACTTCGCTGTAAACAGTGCTACCGGGATCGTAACAGTCAACAGGCCACTAGACAGAGAGGTATGGTGTGCTAGAGGTGAAGACACATCTTCAACAAATATGTTTTGGTTATGCATGTATGTGATCCATTAATTTGTGGATTTTGAATTTTTGTAATTATAGACTGATGATTTAATCATAGTTGACGTTACTGTCTCTGATGGCCTCAATAATGTAAGTGACATTTAAGTTACTGTTAATCTTCGTTTTTTCATGTGCCATATTTGTTGATTATATTCATATAATGTACCATTCAATGTATTTCAGGCAAATGCACAATTAAATATCATACTGTTAGATGCCAACGACAACAGACCCATATTTGAGGAGGCTTCATATGATGTTGAGATTCCAGAAGTGAGTCAGAAATATAATTTTCTTAACTTTCTACCCTAGCACGTTACAATCTTACATACACCGATCAGGCATAACATTATAACCACATGTAAAATCCAACTGCTGTGAATTCTACTAGTTATAATTAATCAGTTTTTAAGTTAGAATTGTCTGAAAGGTGATAATTCTCCTACATGTGTATTAATGAATTCATAATGGGTGATAAAGTTGTACTGGAGTGCATTATAATAAAAGGAGGTCATAATGTTTTGACCAACCTATTTAAAAATAATGAAGGGGCCAAAACATTATGACCTCTGTTTTATTATAGCGTACTCCAGTAGGATTCCAACACCGTCTATGACATCAATAATATAATTTAATAAGTGTTATAACCTTTCAGGCAGTTTTATTAACTTTGTAAAAGTAAAATTCACAGCAGAACTATTGTATTGGATTGCATTAGATTATACAGGTGGTCATAATGTTATGCCTGATGAGTGTGTAATGGTAGTGTAACCATCTACTCCACTACTCTGTGCGAGAAAAGTTTGTCAATTCATGACAATGCCAGAATTAATTTATACTTTTGTAGAGTTTGAGCCATTTTTGTATTTAATTTTCTGGTTCTTTTTTTGTTTTTGTTCTTATCCACATACAACTCATCAGAATACTGCTGTAGGTACATCTCTGTTTAGGGCGACAGCCACTGATGCAGACACTTCACTTGCTGGTGTTATTACTTACAGTATTGACCAAGTAAGATTCCTCAACAAATTCATTTATTAACATTATATTTTAATGTTACAAAACTATATCTAAGCATCATCTACACTTTTTTCTAGGTTACACCAAGTGCTGGACTCACTCTGTTTACCATCGACACATCAACAGGTGTCGTCACCTTAAATGGACGTCTGAATTATGCTACACTGGGCAATTCCTATCGGTTGAAGATAAACGCAACTGTAAGTACAATGCTTCAGGTTAATGATACTAATTATGGTACTAATAATAAATGAAAAGTAGAACTATACAAAGTATAGTGCAACAGTTGAATATACCTTAATCATTTGTGCAAAAACCCTACGTGTAACTCTTTTTTCTCTAAACTTAAAATAAAACTTTAATAAAAAGTTTTATTGTGCCAAACAAAATTTGGCAACATTTTATACTAATAATACAGATCATGTACTAAATACATGACTCATGATGATTTTATGTATAAATTAATGAAAGACATATCATGATTTCCTGTTGCTCACAATTAACAAGAGTTGGAGTAACAATGGTAGTAACAAATTCTTATTATTAAGAGATTATGAGTTATGCAAGTTAATTCATCATTATTTCATACATTTACTGACATTTTGCTGCATTACAGACAAAACAGTTCGTTTCACACCCAAGTATTTGATCAGCCTCAAGTTCAGTAAAAATTACAAACCTTAACAATACCAGCTGATTTATAGTCATATTTGTTGACCTATGGTTTTACAGTCAACAACACATGCAATGTTATAAGCCTCTTCCTGTAGTTTATTACTTATTGACCATAAAGCTGATTGGATTTGGTACAATATTGCTAAATGTATAAAGTAACAGTGAATTAATACTGCCTAACTAAAGATCTATTAAGCATAAATAACTCACATAAAACCGCAATGACTTCATCATTTGCAACAGAAATTTATGATACATGTTTGTCATGCAGTAGTTAAACATTACCTAAGTATGCGATTTGTACCTTTAATATAAACTTGCATAACATTTTTTAATTGTACCTTAACAGGATGGTGGAGGCAAGTGTTTTTTACCTGAAACAAACTACCACTCAAATGTTGTTTTTTCCATCGTTACGGTTGTGGATGTGCCAGACATGGACCCACGGTTTACCAATGTTCCCTACATAGGGAATGTTGATGAGAATTCTCCCGAGGTGAGTGCTGTGTCTAAGTGAACTGATGCAATTTTTTGTTCTCTACCATATTGCATGATATGACAAGTCTTAGCCTGCGTTAAGGTGTCGTATGCATGTAAATGTAGAGACTTTACAACCTTCTTCTTCTTTGCCAGGGCCAATCTGTGTTGCAAGTGACTGCCATTGACCAGGACACTGGAGTCGATGATACCATCATATATAGCATTGAAGGTAAGCCTTGAAAACCTAAAGAAAGAAAAATGATACAGTATGGTCTTTGTTCTGAGAGAGATGAAGTAATGCTCTTTTTCACATTGTTTGACAGATTCAACTGCAGAAGGATTGTTTGCAATTTCAAGTGAGACTGGCACCATATCTGTGTTGTCACAAATTGACAGAGAGACTGTTGGGGACACTGTTACTCTGACTGTAAAGGTACTGTTGTTTTGGTTGATATTTTCTCTCATTTTGCATCTGTCTTGAATAAAGTGTGTAGGGTTGGGCCTGTTCTGAGTAGTAAATGCATACATACTTTTTAATTATTCTTATGTGACAAAGACAATGTTGAATAAAGTTTATAAACAAAACCTGGATAAATTTCACCCTGACACTGTACACTCAATAATTTGGATACAGTGCAGAAGATGGCATAATAAGAACCTAGGGAGTGAGGCTCAGTGTCTGACAAATGTCTAGATGAGGCTACATAGCTCCATCTTCTCTGTGTGGCTCCTCTAATGAGAGAAGGAGGCAAAGAAGCATAAAAGAGTTTCTGTGGGAAGACTGTGAGAACACACTTTTACATAGAAATTGATTTAGACCCAGATGTGATGCTTCTCCCTGAACTTAAATGATAAAAAATCACTTCTGTTCAGCCTTCTTTAATTCAGTGAGTGGGAAACTATTAAGGGAAAAGGAAATATTTCATAATGTGCTAGAAGGACTGGAAGAATATGTAAAATAAGTAAAACTCCATTACTGTTCTAACAAATGTAATATTGTCTCCTAATGATGAGTTATATGTTACTAAAGTTTGGCTTGATAAATTTTGGTGTGTGAAGAGTATAGTACATGGAGGATTTGAAAAAGATTTACACAACTTTAAGTAACTGAAACCATATATTTTTAGAAATGACGTGGTAGTAAAATTATTCTGTTCTATTCTGTTTTAGGCTACTGAATCTAATCCAGACATTACTGGGATCAAAGCCAGCGCCACTACAACCGTACAGATCAACATCAATGACGTGAATGACAACAAACCACAGTTTTACAGGTGTGAAGGCCCAGAAGCTCCTGTGACCTCCTGTGACGTGGCAAGTACCTTCACAGGAGACGTTTTTGAGCACTCATCGGGCTTTATTTCTATCAACATGACTGTTGAGGATTTGGATAAGGTAAGAAAAACCAACTAAAAAAGGAAATGTTTCTGTGAAGCTAATGTATGTGTAACAAGTGACATTATGCACTAACCATGTTTAAATGGATATTCCCAGAATACCCACACTGAACTAATCCTAGAAGGAACGTACAAGGATGTGTTTTCTGTGGAGCCTCAAAGAACCGTGTCCAGAAGCGCTGTTCAACTTCTGGTCAGAGAGCCAGAAATGCTGGATTTTGAAAAAATAAAACAAATGACTGTACAAGTAAGAAAAGTTACAAACAGATCATGACTGGCATAACAATGTCATGGACATGGTTTATCTTTTGATTATAATATCTGGGAATTTTGAAGCTCTTCTGTTCTTATGCATTTGTGCAGGTGATTGCCATAGATCAAGACGAAACAAGCTTCCGCTCCACTGCTACAGTCACTATTAACATTAAGGACACCAACGACAACATCCCCGAGTTTCCAAAGGAGACATATAAGTTGAATGTGTCAGAGCACTCAGAGGTTGGGACAATAGTGGCCAATATTACTGTAAGTTCTTCACTCTCTATTTTCTTGACAGTTTGAGCATAAAGAAACTATTTAAACAGTACTTGAAATGTAATCCCCCCCACCCCAGGCAGAAGATCCTGACACAATGGATCAAGGCAAAATCACCTATGCACTTGTTCCAGAGAGCATGTATGTCTACCTTTTACCCATATTGTAGTTATTCTGGTTACTTTAGCCACTGTATGTTTTTGCTGTTAGCACAACTGAGTAATCTGTATCTGTGTTTTCAGACTACCATATTTTGATGTGAAGCCCAATTCAGGTGAAATTTATGTCAAAAATCAAAATCTGTTGGATCGTGAGTCCAGATCTCTGTATACAGCGACTCTGCAGGCCAGAGACACAGATAACAAGATTGGCACCACATTGTTAGAGATCACTTTGACTGATATCAACGACAATTCACCAGTCTTCAACAGAGACTCTTACCAGTTTTTTGTTAAAGAGGGTGGACAACTTAAAGAAACGATACAGGTAACTATGAGACAAATAATGAGTCAGTAATTAGTTACAAATATAGGACGTAGGCCTACCTATGTAAACAATGTCTCTCATTTTGACAGGCTACAGATGCAGATGACCCTGATTCAGAAAACAGCCAAATTGTGTATGGAATAATGCCAGGCAAGTACAGCGATAACTTCACCATTGACCCCAACACAGGTGTGTTGATGAACTCAGGTGAACTGGACCGTGAGGCCCTGAACCCAGATCTGAACGGGAGGGTTGAACTCAATGTAACAGCAACTGACAAGGGTACTCCCTCACAATCCTCTTGGGTCACAGTTATTATCAATATAGAGGTAAGACTTCAGAAATATATATAAACATTATTGATTCTGAGATGTTAGTGGTGCAGCCACTGCTGGGACCTGTATCACGAAATGAAATAAGTGGCTTCTCCAGCTACATTTGGGCTTAACTTCAAATTTTCTGGTCATAACGCTGATAAACTTTAATCTGAGTAGATCACAAAGGCAACCTATGCTGCAGGGCTAACCTGCTCTGGAGTATGTGAGTTTAGAGAATCACATTAAAACCTGTCAGCAGCTCTAACCTTGACCAATCAGGTCAATGAAAAACCTCAGTCATCTTTCCTACAGCATCCAGGCAGGGACCAAAGTTGTGTCAGTAGTCCAGTAAATGATAGAGCGCAATGGATCAGTCAAACTGTATATAACAAACTGAGAGTTTATCATTAAATAACTAATTTAAATGATTTATTATATTTTATTTTTGTCAGAATTACTGACAAATGCTTTGAACTGTCTTATTCCATCTTGGCAGCTCAGATAAGAAGACCCTGATCTTCTTTATTTTAATTAGAAAGTAGTCCATACTGCAATGTTAAATAGGTTGTTTCCTTTAATTACAAATGAGCATACCAATGACATTTTTATTTAGTAGTAATATAGCTCTCTACCCTTTTTGTTCTGTGGAGAGAGTCATTCTCAAAA